>JAVDPK010001574.1:58991-72881 GCA_034780415.1 Cichlasoma orientale | reverse complement strand
TATGCTGAAGTAGTTACATTTCAAAGTAGGGTGGGTTTGAAGAGGATTTGAAGCTTTCCCCATTCATTTGAACAGGGAACATGTTTGCTTCAAAAACCTTCATAAAGTGCTTCAGGTTAACAAATGACTTTTACTGGTGACTAACTTAGGCAGACTTTAAAACAGCCATTAAGCCTACATTAATTGCCTTAACCCTCAAATAAAGAAACCCACTTACATGAGCCAACAGTAAATTTCACGTGGGTGCAAAATGAAAATATTTATTACAATTTAACCTTTTACATTACGGCTATTTCATGCGTTCACCTTACCTTTTCTGTCTCTCTGATTTCCTTCTTTGTCTACTTCAGGTGTTTTGAAGGCAGTTGGGCACATCAATGACACTCTGGCTCCAGCCCTTCTAGCTTCTGTAAGTAGCAAATCATTTTCCAGTAATCATAGTTAAGCATATAAGTTCATGTACATGCTCAAATTCTCAGAAGGCCTCAAAAACCTCACAATTTTGCCACTCAAAATAGTTCATGTAGGTTTTACCAAAGTCAGTTTTCAAGAAAAATATTGCACTCAGACTTTAAAGCAGACCTGTTGTTTATTTCTTTTATCTTATTTTCTGTCATGCACTGGTTCATTTAGTGCTTTTATAATCCACTGACCACTCAAAACCCTTTCAGCTACCGTACAAGCTGTATATGCATTTATATATGTGCACTCTTACAGTGGTGGATGCTCATATAAAACATGGGTGCTATTTCCAGTAATGAGGTTGGGTACAGACAAGTGATCCCTGTGAACTAAAAGCTCAGGCTGAAGACTGTTCTAAACACCCAGCTTAATGCAGTGTTTTTCTACTCGTATCTCAGGCACAGATGCTCCACCCTCCTGCTGGTCAAACCTTCTGTTTATGAGCAACAGCCAATCAGACTAAAGCTGGCGTAAAAGGAGGGAAAAGGAGCCAAAACAGCTTGTTTCAGACAGAAGATGAACTGAAGAGCTGCACCAGAGTGTCGCTACATGATAGATAAGGATTATTTGACCTTTGCATCATGCAAAACTGCTCAAGGAGGAAATTATGGAGATTTTGGAAATAAGTATAATTGGTTCCCTTTAAAAGGAAATTTAATTGAGGCCATTTGTCCTGAATGTCTTCTAATGAATCATCCTGTCAGATGTATTAAAAACTGCACACGTTAGTGTGTCTCCTCAGTTTATGGTCTGATTTAATTAGCTCTATCAGCTATTGTGGCAGTGGTGCAGTGGGTAGGTGCTTGCCTCGCAACCAGAGGGTCGCTGGTTCAAAAAATTGTAAAGTGTCTAGAAAAGCACTATATAAGACTAAGGCGTTGTTATTATTATTATTACTATAGAGCAGGGATGGCCAACTCCAACACACCTGAATCACATATAGAAGTCATTAGCAGGACTCTGGAGAACTTGACTGCATACTGAGGAGGTGATTCAGGTGTGTTGGATCAGGAACACATGTAAAACCTGCAGGACACCGGCGCTTGAGGCCTGGAGTTGTCCATCCCTGCCATAGAGGCTGAAGATGTTAAGACTTGAAATGGAACAAAAATCGTCATCAGATCACAGCCGATGGATTACCATACTGATAATGTATTAACTCCAATAATTGGATTTAATGGTCGGTAAATGTTCCAATATGTCATATGGGTGGAATCTGATAATCTGTGAATAATAAAGCATGATCATCCAGCTCCTCTCTCCTCCAACGAGCCTGAGTAATTAGTGTTTTAATGAGGATTTAACATGGCAGGTTTCACTTTAACTCTAACCCTGATCTTAATATTTACACAGTCACACTGTGTAAGGACAGCGGGATATTCATCAGTGAGCAGCACTAGAACTTTCTGTGGTTTATTTGACACTTATTTATTTTTTAAAGCATGTGTGACTTGAGACTATAATGCTGTAAGTTAAATATCTGTATGTCTGTAATCGCCAGTTATTTTTCTGTATTTGTCTATCTGCAGGGCATCAGCGTGGTGGAGCAGGAGCAGTTGGACAACATGATGATTGAGATGGACAGCACAGAAAACAAATGTGAGTTTAAACACGACGGGAGCAAGTCGAGATGACTAACAGCACATCATCAGGCTCGAGCCGCCAGCTGGAAATCTCCCCGTTCCTGCAGCATCCACTCGTGTGAAGTCACACACATTTAAAAAATGCTTTATTAATGGAGGCACCGAGTGCTTCGCAGAGCAACGAGAGGCATAAATACAGATTGAGCAAAGAGATTAGTGTTCCAAACAGACTTTGGCACGATGAGTGCAAACTCACATCTTCATAAACAAATGCAGCGCTCATTTATTATAATTTACAGTCATGTTAAGTCGTCATTGCAGGCAGCAGAGTGAGCAGCCCTCAAAGTAATGTCGTTTAGGAGAAAGTAATTCCAGCCAGCATGGAAACCTGTCAGACTCAACTGCAGCTCAATGTTTGTCCTCATACAAACAAACATGATCATATCCAAAGAGTGCAAACATTTTTCTTCATGTTTTACAGTTACACCAACTTTAACTTGTTTTTTTAAACGTAAAGTAAAACAGAGCAAGCTGCTGATCAAAATACTGCTGCAGTTTAGGGTCTTATGATCGAAGGACGTTTATCTTTTTTAAAATTAAAGCAAAAGATAAAGAATGGAAATCACACACTGGGTAATAACACGTAAGATGAAAGGAAAAAGAAAAATTAAATTAATATAGGATCTGCTTTTAAATCTAGAATATGTGTGATTAAATGTGCAGTCAAACCGACCCCACAGGAAACCACATTATTTGTGAGGCGAAGCCCCGCAGACAGCTCGCAGCTACAGCTGCTTATGTTGGCATCAACCTGCCAGTCGAAGAGGCCACGCCCCCGTGATGGAGACAGGCTGTAAACATTTTTGTTGGACTTTTAACATGCAGGTCAATGGGGACTAACTTACTTGTGGTGCCAACCTGAAGTGGGCATTAGGAGAAGTGCAGTTTTTGGCACTTCAGCATTCTCTTTGTTTCCCAGTGAAATGGGCGGTGGCTTCAAAAGGATACACTAAGAATAAATAAATACATGAACAAAAGTTGCAAACCCCAAATCATCCAGAACTACTTAAACTTAAAACTTTATTTCTAGGGAGGTGGCATGAAGGGGCACGTATTTTAACCAGTAGGAATCAAATAGTGAAACAGTGGACATTAACACGTCACATCCTCTCTTACGGCCTGTCAAACAGCTAAGTTTGGGGCCAACGCCATCCTGGGAGTGTCTCTAGCCATCTGTAAGGCTGGTGCAGCAGAGAAAGAAGTCCCCCTGTACCGCCACATAGCCGACCTGGCCGGAAACACGGAGCTGGTGCTGCCGGTTCCTGTAAGTCTCACATTCACTGCGTCACACCTTCAGTGCCGGGAAAGCACTTTGTTGTTCAGTGTGATACTTTTTGAAATGCCATTTAATTTAATTTGAAAAGTATATTTAATACTTTTACACCAAATGAACATACATGGTGCATAACACAGAAGTAGCTTCTGCACACTGATAACAATCCTCAGTTTATACTTATGAAGAGGCCGTTTCAGTAGTTACTATAGAAACATTGAAAGAGGAACACATTTCAGGGTTGGGGTCTTTTCTGAAGTTCTTTAAAGCCTTTTAAAGCCTCTTTTTTCTATTTTATCCCCTTTTCCACTCTTTTCTCTCCTCTTCAGGCCTTTAATGTGATAAACGGAGGATCTCATGCAGGCAACAAGCTGGCAATGCAGGAGTTTATGGTGCTGCCAGTTGGGGCCGAGTCTTTCAAGTAAGAATTTGCCTTTAAAACCAGAGACTACACATAAAATGGATTGCTCTGTTGGATTATTTGATCTAAAGTGTTTCTCTTAAATCATCCTGTTTTGTTGTTTTTGAAATAATTGCCAGTGTTTCTCCCAGCCACCCCATTCTTGCATCCCCTCACAGTCCTTCCCTCCTTTTCTGTCTCTCAGGGAGGCATTGAGGATAGGATCAGAGCTCTACCACACACTAAAGGGGGTCATTCAGGAGAAATATGGCCAGGATGCCACCAACGTTGGAGATGAGGGAGGATTTGCTCCCAACATCCTGGAGAACAGTGAGGGTGAGAACGTGAAAGAATCCTCTACAAATACTAAACATCACCAGTGATGTTTGGGATAATGACCATTGTGATCGGGTCTGTTTGCAGTAGCTTTTCATCACCTTCGTTAGTTCTCAGACAGAGAGGTGAAGGGGAGTAGGAATCAGTAGAAAAGAAGCTTCGATTATGGAAAATGTCAGCAGTTTATTTGACTTCACTTGGATATTTTCCACTTCTGTCTGTCTGCATCTTAAAAATCTAAACCATACAGGAAACACATTGGAGGCTAATCTGACCCACTTCCAGTACTTCCAGCTCAGTTATAGCACTCACACCTGTTGTGTGGGCCAAATGTCATAACATACCTGAGGTTTGACCTATATAAAGTGGACCTGTGACTCAGCTGAAGCAGCCAGATTCAGAGTCAAAGCTGTCAGTCAAGGCCAAATGTGGCCCATATGAGAGATGAGGGCTGCATTTGTGCCAAACATGCGAGACTATGTGGGTAAAAAGTTTAGTCCATTTCGTTTCTTTTCTGTCTTCATGTTCCTGCCACCCTTCAGCTCTGGATCTGCTGCAGACGGCCATCGAGAAGGCCGGCTTCACGGACAAGGTGGTGGTCGGGATGGACGTGGCTGCCTCAGAGTTTTACCGTGAGGGGAAGTATGACCTGGACTTCAAATCCCCCCCAGATCCAGAGCGACACATTACTGCAGAGGAGCTGGCTGACATCTACCAGGCCTTCGTCAACAACTACCCAGGTGGAGCATTTTTCGTTGTTTTCATTTGTGCTGCTGTTCGGTTAAATGCAGTCCTTTCAAAGCTTCGGTATCTTGACCTGGTGATAAAATCAATTCATAAAAGATGACTTGCTCATTTCTTCAGTCGTGTAGCTGGACTGCAGAAACAGAAGGCCATTTAAACCAGGGTTGCTGACTCTATGAAACCCAAAGAAAAATGACTCGCCCTTTCAGCTAGCTGACATTTTCAGCTGACTTAATGATTTGAATGCAGGACTTCAGGGCCAAATGCTTTTCTCTTCTCCCTCTCCTCAGAAAACTGTGCTTTGCTCATCTGAAAGGTAATAATTCTGCTACTTCTCCATTAGTGGATTACTTTCAGTGTGAAAGGCAAACTTTGATCAGTGCCTTTCATTATTTTCCCTAAAACAGACTCTTTCTAATTCAGTGATTAAGATGATAGTAATAGTAACTGGAGTTGGAGTGTTCATAAGGATTCCAGCTGATATGGCTCTGAAGGAGAGGTTTGCAGAGAAGTCTCTGTGAGAGGTGATAACTGAGGGTGAAGTGACTTCCTGGTGCATCAGTTTGTCTCCAGATGAGGTGGCTTTTCCTTTCATTTGTTGATCAGAAAGATAGTACCCCCCTTTCTCAGCCATAACTGTCCCTTTTAATGCCCAATGTATTCAATTCAATTCAACTTTATTTGTATAGCGCCAATTCACAACAAACAGTCGCCTCAAGGCGCTTTGTATTGTAAGGTAAAGACCCTACAATACAATGTATGAAAAGGGGCCTGTTGTGTCCCTCCATCACCCCATTTTCTGTCACATATAAACTGTTCCAGTGGTGGAGGTGGAGGTGAGGGTTCTTTTGAACTGTGAATAATACAATTCTACTCAAGTAGAGTCCAAGAATAAAAATAATTGGAAATGAGAATCATGTAAAGCTTGCACTTTAATTTTTTTTTGAGTTTATTTAATCTTTATTTATATAGGTAGTCCCGCTGAGACTCAGGGTCTCATTAGCAACAGAGACCTGTTTCCAAACATAATTTTCAACAATAAAATAAAAACACTAAATAGTGAATAAAATGTTTACACAGTCATATTAAAAACAAGAACAAGTTCCCAGTGATGATTTCAAAAAATTGTTTATACATCCTTTAAAGTCATTTGGGAAACCTGCAAATCCTTCTATAACGTGTTCCATGAAGAGGGGGCAGAAAAGGAAAAAGCCTTTTTTCCAAGCTCTGTACGAACTGATGGAACAATGAAAGTAAAGAAGTCCAGAGACCGCAGATTATGACTGTAGTCTGATAAATAAGAAGGGAATAAACAAAAAACTGATGTATAGATAAAATGGAACCAATGAACCATCTTGCATGAGGTTGATGAGGACCAGTTGACCAGTGAATATAGGATACAGTGGTGTGTTAGGGGTTTACTGTCACGGTGTGCTGTGTGGCGAACAGATGCAGACCCCAAAATGCAGGACACACAGTCAAATGGAGGTGAAAGGTGATTTATTACTAAATGAAAACATAAACAGAGCTTAAACAGGGCTGGACATGAGCCAGAACTAAACGGTAACCAGCAGAGAGACACACAGCAGAGGGAGCGCCGACGACACAACAACAACAACAGGCACAGAAAACACAGGACTTAAATACACAAGAGGATAATGAGGGAACAGAGAACAGCTGTGAAGACAGGGGACGCAAATTACTGTGACGAGAGCAGGGGAAGCAAAACTAAAAACAACAGACAGGGACAGGATGACTATCAAAATAAAACAGGAAGACAGACGGGGAAACAAGACGCAGACCTGACACAGGAAAACACCAGGAACTAGAAATAACAAAAGAGAACGAACAAACATAAGAGATAAAACTAAAAAAACCTGCAAAAGAACACAACACACTGGGCCACCGGCCCAGGACCATGACATTTACAGCTATAAATCTTAATTCCCCATTATATATGGAGTCCAACAGACAGAGAATAGGGGTGTTCATATAAATGATATCACCGTAGTCCAGGTGGGGTAAAAGAGAAACATGATCAGTTTCTGTTTCAGCCTCAGTTTCTTTAACAGGTTGTCAATATGTGACTAAAAGGAAAGAGGCCACAGTTTCAATAATAGTACTTTGAAATGATACAAGCGAGGGAAGTACTGCTGGCACCCTCTTTCTATTTGAAAACAACATGACCTTGGGTTTCTCTGCATTTAAAACCAACCTGAGCTGAAACAGCTGTGATTGAATACTGTTGAACGCTAACTGCAAGTTTTCCAAAACTGAAATGCTTTAAACCAAATGAGGCTGCATGCAGCGATGCACCAGTGTCCCCCATCCACAGCCCAGGAGTTGATGGGTGCCTGCTTTCCGTGAAACCTGTGATTTGCCATAGTTGTCCACCATGGGTTAGACTTTCTAAAACCTGAAAACAGAGTTCAGAGGAGCTGAAGGAGTCTTGTTCCCTCTCAGACAACTTAAATTATAATATCCTGAAATGTGAAACTGTTGCCATAAACATATTATTAAATTGTATTGCGTTATCTGAAAATGTACCTTGTTGACTGTTATTATTAAATCCCTAACTGTATATAACATTAACTCCCACTCCTCCTATGGATCCTTAACAGGTAAAATGTTGAAGACTCACCTGCTCCAACAAATATTTACCTCTCTTTCCCCATTTCCAGTGGTGTCCATTGAGGACCCATTTGACCAGGATGACTGGGAGGCCTGGTCCCGCCTGACAGCCCAGGTGGGGATCCAGGTTGTTGGGGATGACCTGACAGTGACCAACCCCAAGAGGATAGAGAAAGCTGCCGAGGAGCGAGCCTGCAACTGCCTGCTGCTTAAAGTGAACCAGATCGGCTCCGTCACCGAGGCCATACAGGCGTACGTCTGCTTTGTTTAAAAGTAAACACAATAATTACATGGAAGGAGAAGGCCAGCAGGTGTTTTTTCAAAAGGGGTCGTATCATGCAAAATCCACTTTTTTTAGCCCTTAAATACATTTTGTTGTGTACTTTGAGTGTGTAGCAGTGCAGGAAATGTAAATGTATTCTCTCCCGGTGCTGCATAGATATCTTTATATTCTTTTTGGGTCATAATTTTAAATCTGTTCAGTTTTCTCTATTCACTATTACATTATCTTATTTGTTACGTCACAGAATTTGCTGTGAAGCTGCTAAACAAGGACATGGACTTCCAGCTAACCAATCTCGTGAATCCTCCATTTTTTTTCTAGCAGCGGTTTTGTAGTCCAATTCAGCTATGCCGAAGTTGCACGTAGACAAGTTAAAATGTTCGGTTGTTGGGTGTATTAACCCACACGATTCCTTACATCGTCCCCCGGCATCAGAGCCTCTTCGAAGTGCCTGGTTACATTTTATTTTTCTCAGAAATGTACTCACATCAGTGGGGAAAGTCCTCCTTGTTTCTCTGCCAGTAGCTAATCGTATCGCTGCTATCAAACTACAAAAATACCTGGAGGGGGGCGGGGCGTGAAATGTCTCATTCACATTTAAAGAGACCGCACCAAAACGAATTGCTCTAAGACGCACCTCAGAAAACGTGTAAAAGAGTCTGTGGAGCTACAATAACGAGGAATTCAGACCAAAGCATTGCAGTTCTACTTTATATAGATCACAAGTGAATGATTTATATATGAAAAGGAAGGATTTAAAAGCATGATATGTGCCCTTTAAAGCTTTATTCTCCCTGTATCATTTGGTTTCAACAAGGAATGGCTATTTAAAGCATGCTTTCTGAGATAACATCATAAAGTCGTCTCATGGTTCATTATTCAAAAAAATTGTATCTTTGGAAAGGATCGGTCGCTGTTCAGTAATGTAACTGTAATGACCCATGAAGCTGCATGACATGACAAATTCCATGTAGATGGGAGAGTGACCAAACGGTACAATATGAGCAGGTAAAACAAGAAATTAAAAACGAGACGCGCACACACATGCACACACACACACACGCACACACACACTTCTGTAGTCATGAGTAACATTCAAGCGTCTATTCAGAGTCTTTGACATCTGTTCTCTGTTGCCATCTGAAATGATGCGTCCGCTTTAAAAAATAAATAAATAAATAAAATACGTGCCAAGAAGCAGTTGGGGAACTTGGCAGACTCAGAGTGCCGTGTGTATGTGTGCATGTTTGTGTGCCAGAGCAGCTGATCGTTTCTTGGCTGTTTCCAATTTGCGCATCACCATAATGTTTTACAATCCCACTTTCAGTAAACCCCTCCTCTCCCTCAGCGTAATGCTGTTTTAACTCTGAGCAGACTTGAGGGGGCACTGCGCCAGTCAGTGCTTTTGCTGACTGAGCAGCATGGGGACCTGTGTGGGAATAAAAGCTACTTTCACCTGCTCCTTATTCACAGGGGGTCATCACAGCCGGGTAGCTTCGCATGTTTGATTTGGCTGGGTTCTTTACACTGGGTGCCATTCCTGACACGACCACAAAGCCATTTGTGTCTCCCGCCGGGATTGAACCAGGGATCTTTTGCTTGTTATGTGAATGTGCAAACCACTGTGAGAATAAACGGGGTGAAATCCCTCTCTGGTGTACAGATTGATGGCTGTATTGCTTCAGTCACACATGCCCAGAGACTGCTTAGCAGCCACCATCTGGCAAGAGAAATGTGCATTCCCCAACTGATTGCCAAGTGGTCTCTGACGGTTGCTGTCAGTCGCTGTGAAATCAATTGTTGCCCAAGTCACACAGGCCTAGAGACCAGTCAGTGACACCCTGGCAACTGCTAGTGCGTATTCCACAACCGGTTGACGAGTGGGTGCTGGAGGTTGCTGGCAGCCGCTAGACTGAAATTGATTGCAAAAAGGTTTATGGTGTTGCACTGGAAATTTTCTTTCGATTGCTTTGGTTGCTTGCAGATTGCTGTGGTCACCTCTAATGTGCATAAGACGCCGACTTGTCTGCAAACACTCGCCATTTTACTCTCTAAGCCGACATTTCAAAAGGTGCAACTTTTACTTTATAGGTGTATGGTCTCCGTTTCCGGTTTGCATCTCACTTTTTTTCACCGTTGCACTTAAGCTCAGAGAGTAAAATGGTGAGTGCTTGCAAACTACAGGCAACTGTAGCAATCTGCTAGTGACCAAAAGAACTGCAGGGAGATTTTTGGTGCAGCATCCTCTTTTTGACCGCTTTCATCCAGCATCAGCCAACTACCACTCGCAAACAGTCTGCGAATACACATTTTCCCCTTGCAATCATCAGTTACTGGTTGCTAAAGGCCTCTAAGCCTGTATGACTGAAGTCTAATTTGTTCAAAAGCTTATCTGGCAGACCTCACTCTGGTGGTTCAAGCTAACTGCAGAATTTCACAGAGAATTAGCAGCTAGTAGCAGTTTGTTCTTGAGGTTACTGAGTGTCTGTGCAGTACATGGGACCTCATTTATTAGTCGTACTACTGTGTCTACCAGACTTTACATGGGCGGGCCACTCATGTATATTAACGGACCCCACTAATATGTTATTGATTTCTACACATGTGAGAACAATTTATTTGTGGACAACACCATCGGTCTTATTTAGAAATTGCAATAACTGCTAGCCAGGTAGCCCCACCGCTTCCCACCGTGCATTTTCCCTATCAACCAGGTTGCTCATGTTGGCTCTCGATGCCATTCAGCTGCTTCTCTAGAGGATCTTTTCCGCAGCTGAGGAGCCGAGCCTGCTGCCACAGGATAAGAATCGGTTCATGCGCCGTTACATCGAGCTCACTGAGGCCGCGGAGCAAAACAAAGACGGTTGCTGACAGCTGCAGTAAGACGGTCAAGTTCATCCACCGGATGAGACTCACAGTTGAGGCAGCTAGCAGAGTTGAAGTGTGTGTGTGTGTGTGTGTGTGTGTGTGTGTGTGTGTGTGTGTGTGTGTGTGTGTGTTTTAGCCCCTCTTCTCCCTCAGCCTAATGCTATTCTAACTGAGCACACTTGAAGAGGCACTATATGAGTCTTATCAGCTGCTGAGCTGCAGTAGAATGGGTCAGATACCTCTCTGGTGTACTGACTTTTGAGAACTGGAACTGCAGACAAGTGACTTTGGAGGGGAAAGGGGGGGGTTATGCTTATGTCATGTCCTACAATAAAAGTTTAAACATAGGCCCGACTGTTCAGAATATAATTGATTACTGAACCTTAAAAGCATTCATTTGTAATCTGTGCAGTGATGGTTTAAGTACTCTCACTAGGTGGAAATAGCCGCATCTGCCCAGCTATCTGTAGCTGAGGTTTACTTCTTGTGATGTTGTGGATTTGTTTGTTGGTTAGGGAGAACAGCACCGGTTGGTCTGCAGCTTCATAAGCAGCTTGATTCTCATTCTGCAAGTAAGAATTATATCAGTAAATGTACCTTTTTGTATGAAACAGACAAGTCCTCAGTATAAGCTTGGGTTTTCCCATTTCCCTGTTCTGATGTTGGTTTAGCTTTTTTTTAATTAATCCATTTCACCAAACTTGATCAGACTTCAGATATTATAAATATAAGTGACCTGCAAGTGACCTAGTTCCTTCAGGGTATGAAAGATGTTATTAAATTTCACCTCTGAATGAAATGTAACCCACTCCTGCATGCCACCATCCTGGGTTCAGGTTCTCTTCCTGTCTCCCATTCTCCGGCTCGTTGCGCACTGAAAGCCTCGCTGCCACACGAGAACTTACTCTATTGATTTGAATCAGGTGCTCTAACATTGCTAACAACACATTTCAGGTTATCTTGGTGCTGTATGGAGCGTCTTGCTCATGGTGTGGTATATTTATGGCAAATGCATGGGCTTCACAGGAGGGTTTATACTTGTGACTCTTAGTTTAAGCGGCTTATGTTCAACTATCCAAAGCTACCCGAGCATCAGTAAACCCACTGTTTTGCAAAGCAAATCTGTAGAACCTGGGGGATATGCTTCTATTTGAATTTTCTCTCATCTGCTATTCAACAGCCTTGACATGAAATCCCAGTGGCCTGCAGCTTTGCTGCAAACAACCTTACGGGATTCTGCTTTGATGAGGCGCAACATCGCACCCGCTAACTGATCTATAAGTGCTGTCAGAATTTATGATGGAGATTTTAAGTCTTTAGCGCGCTTACATGACTTTTATCAGGGAAGCAGAACTTCCTTTGATTGATACGGTTTTGTTGAGTTGATTCCAGCTGCTTATCTTTTCACTTGTGTTGTCCTATGAATACTGTGCCAGAAAACAACCTCACAGGAGCCTGTAACTCCAAACTGACCTAACATGGAGAGTGAAGGCACATTGCCTGTTAATAGGAGGACATTATGCAGTACTTTACAGCAGTTAAGAGTCGGTGTTAAAACAGATTTGACTGAGTTCTTGTTACACAGTTTCAGGTGGTGACGGTTTGTGTACTGAATGGTTTTGTTTGAAAGCTTTCTAATACAGCTGATGTGTATTGTTGCCAGTGCAATATTTTTGAATGTGGTAGACGTTGTTGAGCTCAACAAACTGTCCAAAAACAACCGGCAAACAGAAAAAATGCACTGAATGTTCCAAGAAACTCTCATTTAATGAAGGTCACATCCCTCATTATCCACCAAGATTATTCCCTTTCATCCTTTAAAGCATGAGAAATTTTATTTTGAATGGTTATTTATCAGTTGTTTGAAATAGCTTGCAAATTATAAATGTGGCTTCTTGATCCCTTATAATACACACTGTTTCAACTCAGTCTGACTTTATTAAGTGTTGCCTGTTTAGCATAGGTTTCGCTGCAGTCTGTTTCTAGTGAAAAGGTTATTGATGGTATATCATGTGTACAAGAGAGACCTTCAGTGGCCCTTTTTGTGAGGAATATTTTATGCCTTAATATTGGTGTTTACTTTCCATGCAGATCTGCAGCTTGTAAGTCGTCATCATCCAGCTCTGACATGGCTGACAGGAAGCTGAATGGCTTTGGACTGATTTGGATGGTAGCACTCGTACTGCTGTGTAATCCAACAACGGTAGGTCAGCCAAAATACACACAAGACACACTTTACTTCTTACTCATCTAAATTTCATAAGTACTGCAGCCACTGTAATTGTACCTCAGAGTTATTTACTGCTTTGCCGTTTTTGTTTGAAATCCTTTAAAGGACAAAAAATGCTGCTTCAAATTGGTGTCTGGACACATCTGTGCACCAATACTTCTGCACAGATGTCATAGTTTCCGTGCAGCGCAAATTAGTTTAATGAAACATTAAGTATGACTCCCTTTTCCTGTGTTAGGTAGTATGTGATGACTGTTTTACACTAATACATCACCAGGAGGTTAAAGCACACAACCAAAAATGGTTCAGACACATGCTTACTAATGTTAAACATAAGCAGCAGAACTTTTTGTCCTTCCTCACTGTTTAATAAAAAAAGAAGGAGAGTGAATACAAACGTGGAAATAGCAGAAGTGTTGTTGAATTTTGTTTTTTAACTTGAGAGAAAAAGTCAAGTTATTGGAATCGGAGTTTTCTATCATAACATACACTATATTGCCAAAAGTATTCACTCACCCATTCAAATCACTAAATTCAGGTGTTCCAGTCACTTCCATGGCCACAGGTGTATAAACCAAGCACCTAGGGTCGCTCTCAGGAGCTCAGTGAATTCCAGCGTGGTACAGTGATAGGATGCCACCTGTGCAGCAAGTCCAGTCGTGAAATTTCCTCACTAGTAAATTTTCCACAGTCAGCTGTTAGTGGTATTATGGAATGGGTTTCCATGGCCGAGCAGCTGCATCCAAGCCTTACATTACCGGGCTCAATGCAAAGTGTCCGATGCAGTGGTGTAAATCACGCCGCCACCGGACTCTAGAGCGGTGGAGGCGTTTTCTTTGGAGTGATGAATCACACTTCTCCATCTGGCAATCTGAGTCTGGTTTTGGTGGTTGCCAGGGGAACGGCACTTGTCTGACTGCGTTGTGCCAAGTCTAAAGTTTGGTGAAGGGGGGTTATGGTGTGGGGGTGTTTTTCAGGAGTTGGGCTCGGCCTCTTAGTTCAGTTAGTGAATGTTGGGGC
>JAVDPK010001574.1:23051-36880 GCA_034780415.1 Cichlasoma orientale | reverse complement strand
GGTCGTGGGGGCAGCAGCCTAAGCAGAGAAGCCCAGACCTCCCTCTCCCCAGCCACCTCCTCCAGCTCATCCAGGGGAACACCAAGACGTTCCCAGACCAGTAGAGAGATATAATGTCTCCAGCATGTCCTGGGTCTGCCCCGGGGCCTTCTCCTGTTAGGACATGCCCAGAATACCTCACCCAAGAGGCGCCCAGGAGGCATTCTCGTCAGATGCCTGAACCACCTCAACTGGCTCCTTTCAATGTGGAGGAGCTCTGCTTTGAACCCCTCCCAAATGGCTGCACTCCTCACCCTATCTCTAAGGGAGAGGCCAAGCACAGGCAGCAAGCCAAGGGGATACAAGGATACCCATCTCACCGAGGGCAACTTCAAACTGAAACAGAATCCAGCCCCTCTCCAGGAGACTGGTTCCAGAGCCCAGGCCATGCGTTGAGGTGAGCCTGACTGTATCTAACTGGTATCTCTCAACCTTGCATACTAGCTCAGGCTCCTTTCCCACCAGAGAGGTGACATTCCATAGCCACCATTGATAGCTGGGGATTGGTCCACCAGGGCCTCCGCCCTTGGCCGCTGTCCGACACACAGTGCACTCAAGTCCTACGGCACCTCCTGTGGGTTGTAGGCCTAGAGGAGGGTGGGTCCATGTCTCCTCTTCAGGCTGTGCCCAGCCAAGACCCACAAGCTAAGGCTCGGCAACTAGGCATGCTTTCTCGAGCACCCGAGACACGTAAGAGGGAACACATCACTCCAGTTTTATCTTCACTACACTGGCTTCCTGTTTATTTTAGAGTTCATTTTAAAATTCTTTTATTTGTTTTTAAGTCTTTGAATGGCCTTGCACCACCCTACCTTGCGGAGTTGCTGCATTTACACTCCCCTTCCCGCTCGCTCAGATCTGCTGACCAACTGCTCTTGGTCATGCCGAGGACTAAGCGAAGGGTCAGGGGGGACAGAGCGTTCGCTGTGGCAGCTCCCAGGTTGTGGAACTTGCTGCCCATACACATCAAACAGGCCTCCTTGCTATCCATATTTAAATCTTACCTCAAGACCCACCCTTTTCAACTGGCATTCAACCAAGCTTGAGATGTTTGTATTGCTGTGTATTTATTTCTTATTTATTTATTTTTCTTAGTCGAATTTTATCCTGACTTTTGGTTGTATATTTTCTATTTTCTATTTCACTGTTGCTCTTTTATTTAGATTTTATTGATGCTTTTATTTATTTTTAGATTTTATTGATGTTCTTATTTTGGGGATTGACTTTTACCTCTGTGCCTTGTTTTATCTTTTCATGTTCAGCACTTTGGTCAGTGCTTGCTGTTTTAAAGTGCTTTATAAATCAATTGGCTTGGCTTGGCACCCTCTCCAGGCCTGGGTCTAGGCTGAGGCCCCGGTAAGCCTATCCTGGGACCAATTTGCCTTGGGAGACCCTACCAGGGACAAAAGCCCCCTGACAACATAGCACCTGGAATCCCTGGGGTCCACAAACCCCTCCACCGCAGTAAGGTGGCAATTCACGGAGAGGACTTGTTCCAACTTCTTTTTAAAAATTATGTTCCACTATATTTAGAATAATTTATTGAAGTCTAAAAAATTACTGCTGCCGTATAAACTCACCATGTGCTGGAGGTATTGATGGTGCACATCACATTTCTGTCTACTCTTCTGTGCTGAGCTGTGTTTTCTTTTATTCCAGTGTATGGGATGCAGCACCTGAGCACACTTCTGGAGGACCTTTGTTCACTGTAGAGCTTCATTTGTGCACCAACATTTCTGTGTCTGCCCTGCAGCTGTTTGTAGGCCTGACTCATGCTACTGATGTGTGTTGACCTCTGATGAGACTTCCCTCCAGGCATTTTTGCCCTCCGCGTGATGAGAGCAGCAGCCTCAGGGACAAATTTAACTTCTGGAGCCCTGTACATACATGTTAATTTAAGAAATGTAGAATAACCCTGGTATTAACAGTCAGTCCTAGCCATTACAACACAAAGACGCTGACATGGTCTTAATGCAGAATTCTATGTTTATTAGAAAGGTTTTCAACAAGGATTTTGTCTTTTTTCTGTTTTTTTTTGTTTTTCTTTTACAGAGGAACTGCACAAGTGTTGAAGTAAAACAAAATGCAGCTGAACCCAGCGGAGTAAAGTAAAGCTTACAGGATTGTTTTACAGCCAGTCTCACAGCTGGGTTCCCCCTTCAAACCATCAACCTTGGCTCCGTCATTGTATTTTACTGGTGAAATGGGGCAACAGCAGCAGCAATCCTAGATCAAAGTCAGTTGGTGGTAATATAGGACCCAAAATGGCAGCTCTGCCTTACAAATACACATTCTGAATATGTGCAGCCAAAAAACCCTGAACAAATCAAATACAACAAAAAGACACTGTACATAGATTTCCATTCTAATAAACTATAAAATATAATTAAATATACAAGTCAATCTTTTATCTAAATGATTGCAGCGCTCTTTTAAAGGTCAAAGACCTTAAAGACAAAAAAATAAATCTGTCATTCTATCTTCTCATCTTCAATATTTACTTGTTCTTTGTTCAATTATTGTCAAAAAATCTAGAGATGTTTATCATTTTCAGTAAGAGCTTATTTTCAGCTCCTTTTGATGAATGACCTATTTTTTAATGTTTTTTCAGTAGTTAATTGAACAATAAAGCTCTCTTGTACATACAGTGGGAAGCATCATGCATTGTTTACCTGATGTCTTTTGCACAATATAACTCATTCACAACCTCTCAAAATTTGCATACATGAATAAGGAAGAAGCAGAGTGGGAAGGAAAAGAGAGGAAGGTCAAATATCTGCACCAAACCTCCTCCAACCTCACTTCTCTGCCACTTTTTTCCTCTCCTCTCCTCCTCCTCCATTTCTTCTTCATCTCCCAGTGTCCTTTGCAGGGACAGCTCAGTTCCACAGTTTGAGGAAGCTGTCCCAGGATCCTGTGCAGACGCCCATACCGTCAGCAGGGACACCGGTGCAGCTCACCCTGTTGTCATGGCCAGACAACACGCCTGGCATTGGGAAACAAGACAAAGGAGAGAAGAGAGCACAAAAGGAGTGAAAGAAAGGTAAGGAAAGAGATTGGGAGTAAGGAAGACAAGCGTAAATAAAAGGAATTATGATGAAGAAAGTCGATGGATGGAAAATTAAAGAGAGTAAAGAAAAGGAAATAGAAGAAGGTGAGAAAAAATGAGAGTGAATGAAAAACAGAAAGCAGAAGGAAAGAAAGAAGAAGAAGGAAGACACCATGAGAACAAAGTATACGAGGAAGTTTAAAAAAGAAAGGAAAAATAACATGAGACAAAAAATCAGGGAAGGAAAGAAAGTGCATAACGAATGAAGAGAAAGTAAGACAGAGGAGCATGAAGAAAGGGTAAATGATAAAATGTTGGAAGAAGATGGCATGGAAAAGAAAAGAGAGGAAAGGAAAGGAAACAAAGGAAAGGAGACAAGGAAAGAGGTGAAGGAAACAAGTGTAAATAAAGGAAACAAAGAGGGGTGAAGAAGTAGGATGAAAAAGAAGAAGAAAAAAGAAAAAGAACAAGATGAGGTGGCAGTCAAAAAACAAGAATAGAAAGAGCTGAAGAATGAGCAGAAGGTAATACAGGGAGCTCAAAACAGGAGCATGCACAAGGAAGAAGACAGAAAAGAAAGAGGAGGAAAGGGCAAACTGAAAAAGGAAAATAAATAGAAAGAGCGTAAAGCTGGGGAGACTTAAATGAGCTGGATTCTGTGTGAAAGTCAAACTTATTTGCATGAGTTTTTCTAGTCTACAATGTACACTAGTTATGTGCATCAAGAAGTTGAAAGTAAACACACTATAAGGAAAATCTTCCCTGTTGGGGAAAAAGAAGTAACTGTTCTCAGTTGGAAGCATACAGAGCATGCCTTTCCAAAGTTGCACACATAATGTGCATCAACAGCATCTGCAGGTCACATCTAGAAGAGTACCAGCTTCAACCAAACAAGAGCAACATCACTGATTATGCTCCTTTTCAAGCCTCTTAGATGCAAAAAGTCATTTTGAGTAAACTCCACTCACCCACTTTCTCTCCCTTCAGTGAGTCCCAGATATGGCAGTTGAAGTCATCATAACCTGCAAAGATAAGGCGGCCCGAGCTGGAGAGAGCCAAAGATGTGACACCAGCATTCAGGCTGGCGTCCTGGTAGCCAATCACCTCCTGGTCAGAGCGCAGGTCGTACATCTTGCAGCAGCAGTCGTCAGAGCCCGTGACGATGGCGTGACCGTTTGGGAAGAACTAAAAGTGGGAAGAGAAGAACCATCTGAATTTTAATCAGAGAGCCTTTGGGCCACCACGGTCTCCCTCACATTACCTCGGTTTGTGCTACAAGCCTATTAAAGAAAAAATCATTTATATCATTTGTGTGTGTTGTGAGCCTTTGCAGGATCCTCACAGCGATGGCGTTGATGTCGCTGGTGTGTCCGGAGAAGGTCTGCTTGCAGGTGCCTTCCCTCAGATCCCACAGCTTGGCCAGAGAGTCACAAGCTCCAGAGATGAAGGTGTTCATGTCGGGGGAGAGAGCCAGTGACATGCAGTCTCCAATGTGGTTGGTGAAGACGGTCTTCTGCTTGCCGGTCTCCAAGTCCCACAGACAGCTGGAGAGGAGAGAGGAAGAAAACAGAGACACGGTGGCTGGTAGATCAGGTTGTGGTCTAATTATCAGTCTCAGGTTTTTTTCACATGTAAAAAGTCCAAAGAAGTTTTATGCATAGACTGTATATCAAAGATAGCCTGAATAATGTTATTCATTAGTTTGTGAATTCCTGTTTTCAAGCCCTAACTTTACATTAATGGCTTTATCCGTCTTATTTGCTTGAAAACAAGAGAAGAACAGACTACATACGGTGGCTGCTTCACAATCACAGTAGCCACATCCCGAAGCATACGCTGCTTTATTGTCTATTTTTCTCTAAACTATAAATAAAAAACAAACAGCATGTTCCAGTCAATAAACTTGAAACTAGTGACTGAGCCCAGAAACTCATCAGGAGAGTATTTACAGGGGCCATAATCACATGAGAAGGACAGTCATTTCCTCCTCGCTGCCTCCTGTTGGTCATTAGAAAGAATGCAGGTTTAAGGCACTCCACCACTGTTTTTATGTTTTAAAAGCATTACCTATAGTCTGTGGTGCTATGAAGATTTTCATTTTTTTTTCTTACCTAGAAAGCAGAGCACATGATAAAGCTCAGTGAAGGCTAACGGGGAAATGCACAGCCATAATACTGATGTTCGGTTTTAATTGCAGTTTTTAATTTGATCAGTTGTGGATTGATAGAAATGATTGTTTTAACGATTTAACCTAACAGACATAAAACACTAACCTGTGACTCACTAAAACTGAGATTAGGCAGATTAAAGGCTTTGGTGACATTTTTCAAAACATTAATTTTGAAATCTGCTTTTGTATTTTAAATCTTGCTACTTATCACTTTTTTTTGTGCTATGGTCCATTTTGCATGTAAAGGCAAACAAGCATTAAACTCACCAGGTGGTGTCACCGGAGGCTGTCAGGATCTCAGAATCGCTAAGGAAACGGCAGCAAGACAGGTAACCTGGGTGAGACAGAGTTTGAGAGCAAATCAGTTTGGCTGTGCAAAGACTCACTGCTTGGCATTTAGCTTCAGGGTGCCACTGTCACGGTCCCGGGTCCTTATGACCCAGTGTGTTTAGTTTTTGTCTGTTCTGGGTTTCTTTTGTTGTGCGGTTTAGTTATGTTGTGATTTATTGTCCCTTGTGTTTTCCGGTGTTCAGTGTCAGGTCTGCGTCTTTGTTCCCTCGTTTGACTTCCTGTTTTATTTTGATAGTCATCTGGTCCCTGTGTGTTGTGTTCTGTTTTGCTTCCCCTGGTCTCGTCAGTGTAATTTGGTTCACCTGTGTTCCCGGCTGTGTCATCAGCCCTCTTGTGTATTTAAGTCCTGTGTTTTCTCTGCCTGTTGTTGTGTCCCTGTCATTGTCAGTGGTAGCATCACTATTTGTGAGCTATGACGCTGCTGGCACCTGACCAGCTCTGTTACGTGTGTTATTCAAGCAATAAAAGCTGAAGCTTAAGTTTATTCATGCCTCCTGAGTCCTCTTCCTTGCCTGCCACAGCAGCTCACGAAAGTCACCCTCACCTGTGTGTGCGTCCAGCTCCCTGAGGGTTTTGGGGCTAGCTGCCTTGATGTTGTAGACTGTGCAGATGTTGTCCAGACCACCGCTGGCCACAAGGTTACCAGAGGGCGCGAAGGCAACACTCATCACCCAAGCAGACTTTAGCGGAACAGCAACCAGCTGGAAAGAGGAAATTCAGTTTTGCTGCAGCACATGGGCTACAGTACCACAGTTTAACATACATGGAAAGACTGAAACCATTGTTTGAACACTGGAGGGCCTCCTCATTGCCATTCTAACCCTTTTCCACCCGATGTAGCCGGAAGTTTTAAGGAACCAAAATGTTCCTTCAGACTCTTGGTCATCCGTGTTTCCACTGAACTGTGCCAATAAGCTCACTGAGGTTTGAAAAAGCAACAACTGTTTTCACACATCATGTTTGTTAGGCGGTAGGATGCCGAAGACTACACAGCAATGAGGACATGGCATAAAGCGAGGAACAGGCACCACAACAACAGTAAAAAGTTTGTTGTGCTGCTGTTCATCTTTGTTTGCTGCTTTGGAAATAGCTTCATTGAGTCATTGCTGGAAGAGATGAGCAGTCAAAGCAGAATCAAAACACACAAAATGCAAAACATTAATGAAGGTTTTCATGAATTATTTTGGGATTGACCATAACAGACTTAAATGCTGCTAAATGTTCCTGAACTATTAGGAAGTAGCACCCCCGATGCAGGGGTGATTTAGAGGGTAAAACAATGTCCCTAGGATGGAAATGCAACAAGTTTCTCCAAAGCTTCCTCGTCCATGGACAAACATCCTGCAGTGGAAACTTGGCTTTAGAGTAGAAAGAGAGTTAAAGCGTCACTGGCTGCTTAGTTCACTGCTGAAATCCAAGGTAATCTAATTATGTTGGGATGAACTAAATAAACCTCCAAGATCAGCTTTTCTCCTTGTTTTTCCCTTTATTGTTCTCAACTGCTGTTCTCAGTTACTGCTTTATATAGATTTTGCTTTAGTCATTGTTGATGATTTCACTCACGTTTATGATTGTTTTATGTTTACATTAGAAAGACCTACAAAGTGTGATTAGAAGTCCTGCATACTGGTATTTGATGCATTTTGCTTAAATGCAGAAACTGTTCAGTTATGTAAATAAATTCAGAACTCCTTTAAACAATCTGTCAAGCAAAAAGCAAAAAAATCATTTCAAAAATATGTTACAGGAGATCCTTTACTAAATAAAGTCATGAAATGTTGACTGACAGCTCCAAACTATAAATATAAAGTAACAATCTGCAGTTTGTGTCTTATTTTGCAGGCTGTGTGAGGTTCAGTGTTACCTGGTCTATTATGTATTGATAAGGTACATGTAACTCAGATTTAATATAACATATTCAATGCAGTCATACCTTGTTCCCCGTGAAAGTGTCCCAGATGAGCAGCTTTCCATCCTGTGATGCACTGACCATCTGCCTGTGAGAGAGCCAGAGCGTCACTGTGTTTGAAGAGTGCTTAAATCTTCATTATTTTAAACACAGAATTTTGTAGAAATAAATATTGTCTCACTATTTCTGTGGCTGGTAGAAATTACAAGAAGCAGCAAATTCAGCATTTTAAATTCATGTGGCCTGAATACATGTTGGATTTTATCCTCACATGTGAAACAGCTTGGATGTTTTTAACTATTTAGTTTTTAATGAATCCTGCAAAAGTAGAAAATTACAAGCATATAATTAATAATAATAAATGTGTGAAATCTGAAATTTATGGTTCCTCCGGTTGCTGTGTGATTAATAAAAGTAAATGGACTGCTTCTTATATAGCACTTTTCTGCTAGATCACTCGAATTGCTTTATAAACACATTTCCATAAGTGATTCTATCTAACATTCATAATCTGATGAACAGAACTTATGGTTCAATATCTTGCCCAAGGATTCTTTTGCATGCAGACTGGAGCAGCCAGGAATTGAACCACCAACCTTCCAATTAGTAGATGACCTGCTCTACCTCCTGAGCCACAGCCACACCAAAAGTAACTATATATTCCAGTCGTCCTTTCATTTTCTTTGCACCACATGCACACAGTTCACTGAAAATAGTGCACTCAGTGTCCAAATAAATTAGGCATTTTCAGTATTTCTCTAATATTACACCTGTATTTTTTAAGCTATTGGATCAGGTTATGTGACGTTTATATGGGAAGTTAATTAGCATTAAATAGAGGTTTTTAAAATCAGGTGGGCATAGGACCAAAACACTGACAGTAAAGGGTGAAACTCCAGTGGTTTTGCCAGACACAAACCTGTATGACTTCTTCAGACTAAAGCTGAAATAAATTATTGTAACTGTAGCAAAACAGAAATCTAAGACAAATGAACCCAAACCATCTCCAAACAGAGCATATTTCAGACAACTATGACCTGGATGACAGAAACCTACACAGACACTAATAAATATTGTTTACTTTTATTACAGAAGTTATTTTGTACCACAAACACTCCACCCTCACCTGGAGTCAGCTGACCAGTGCATGGCATAGATTTTAGCCAGGTGACCTTTGAGTGTCTTCCTGAGCTTCAGCTGGACCCGGCCCACTGAGGCCACGCCTCCTGCTGATGCAGACATGCTGCCATCATTCACAGCTTTACGGGCCGCCTGATGACGAAGGATGATGAATTAAAGATCATGAATTAAGAAAACGTAAACTCCACCTAATTAGTCTTTTTCTTCATGCCTTTCTTCTGTGATGACACTGCAGCAATTATAGTATTCTCTACTATGTTCTCCACCAAGGCCAATGAACTTATAGTGATTTTAAAGACATCCATCCATCATCCATCCATCGTCCATCCAACATCCATCCATCCGTCATCCATCCATCATCCATCCATCCATCATCCATCCATCATCAATCCATCATCCACCCATCATCCATCCATCCATCATCCACCCATCATCCATCCATCATCCATCCATCATCCACCCATCATCCTTTGACTTTTAGTTTTGGTAATGTTAGTTTTTTCACTCTAACAGGTTACTACCTGTATTACAGTGTTAGTAACTAATGTAATAATTAATACACATGAATCTGCAGCTGATTAGACAACAGACACTCAAATTATTTTGTCACCTGTCCAGTGAAACATTGTCTCTCCAGTTTTAAATAAATATGAATTCTTCAGGCCAACAGGAAGTGTACCTGTTTCTACGTTTTCCTCCTTTCCCCACCAGACTGTTGTTTTGAACTTACCTCCTACGTTTATATATACATATACTTAAAAATCTACTTTATGGCATAGATTGCTATTACTATTACTTGATATTACCTTATATACCTTATATACAGTATATATATATATATATATATGAGGTAAGAGCAAGTGGAGTTTTAACACTATCACATAATGTGATAATGTGGTAACACTGATTACCAAGGTTAGTGTTAAATACCTAAATAAACCATGAAACCATTATGGCAGATGCTCTAAAATGTTCCACTGCAATATAATATGGTTTTCAATCTATTTTATGCCATAACTGTTGGGGTTAGCCTCAAGGCTCAAGGCTTCTGCATTAGTAATTCTTTCTCTTCTAGTCCTGTTAGCTATTTCCATAGCTGTGCCACACACATGGGACAATTCCTGTAAAAAACTATGGAACATTGTAGAAGAAGTAGATTGACATATACATGATAGGAAACATGTTAATGATTAAAAGTCTCATGTAACTGGGATCACTTCATATAGCATGATAATATGGGAGCCACACTAGATAATATAAAAATGTGAAAAATATGGGGGTGAAGAAAGAGCTGTTTTATATGGTATTAAAAGTTATAACATCGGGAAATACTCACCTCAATCTGTGCACGGAGGCCATCGCACTCCTTTTTCAGTTTATCCATTTCAGCCTTCTCAGCTGCCATGGTGAGAGCTGTTTGGTGATATTCCTGATGAAAGACCAAACCACACTCTACAGCAGGACAGAGAAAAATAAAAAGAGTAGGATGGCGTGATTCGACACATTTACATGGACAATGGAGCAGAAAGCAATGTTTTGTTGTTGCGTGTAGTTCATTATGAAAGATATTAATTATGTTAGTGGAGCAACTGCCATCCAAAGGTGTCAAAATCCTCATGTTTGTCCCTGCAGTGAATTAAAGTTCAGGTACACAAGATCCACTCAGTGACCTTGTTTCCTGAACTGGAACATTTGGATTCCTGTTGCACCACCAGGTCTAGAAAATAGATTAGATGCACAGGTGTATGCCCTGCCTGAGCCAAAGTTGTAATGCTGTTAGCCCTCTTCTACAAAGGTAGGAAGGGAATCATTCAGATGTATAAAAGAAGAAAATATGAGGAGAGAGAAGAAAAAGAGCAGATTCTGTAAGGGACAGAAGCACAGAGGAGACAGAAAGATTAAAAGGACAGACTAGAGGGAATGAAGAAAAGAGGACAGATGTGTATGACTGAGGAAAAAAATAAGTAATTAGGTCTAGGTCTAAAGATAAAGGCAATTCAGAGGATAACATACCCTTCATTAACTTTTACTGACTGTCTCTTAATTTACTCTTTATGTTGTTAAATTCAAGGGTTGGATCAGAATCCCCCTCTTAAGAAATTTATGGCCTTATCATTGTCAGTGTCCATTCTGACATCAGCTGATGGGCCTAGAAAAACAAAGGTTTCAGACACCAACGTCACATTCCAACTACAGCTAAAAGTGATGGGTCAAATAGCTTTGCTGCGAATATTTAATGTTAAAACAACAACTAAACCGTTTCCTAATCAATATCCTCACTGTCTTTGGGCTTGTTTTTTTACTTTGAAACTCATTGCGTGTGTTTTACTTGGCTAATACTCTGTAATACTGACGTCTGACTGATTGAACACCAATTAACTGTGTGCATGATTCTGCACATCATCAAGGTGTCAAAGTTTAAACCCTGCACCGCCATGAACAAGGTAAACCTGACTGTTAATGCTAAATAAGAAAATTATAATAAGGAATATTAAAACATGCAGAGTTGTGGTACAGTTTTAATCTTGCCCGAATTTTTAGCAACGAACCGTCAGTTAGGCCTGCACGGTATCCAGACAGGAAAAAAAAAATAGGGGCTTTTACAGAAGAAAGAGACATAATAAAGTTTAAACATCCATTGAGCAGGAGAGGTTGCATCAGGACAAAGTCTATGTGCAGGTAGCAGCTGCTGCAAAGCTGCACTTTGGAGGGTGGAGGATACAGAAGGGTGGTGAGGGGTTCAATCCCGGCAGGAGAGCTTAAGGGAAGCTTTACCAGTCAAATCTCCTGTCATCTGATTACTGACTGCTCTTTACCCCAAGATCAGCGGGAGAGAGAGGGACTGCAATGTCGACAACAGAAGAAATTGAGTTTCTGTTATACTCAAAACCACAAACTGCTCTTCCTCTGCTGTCCTGTTGTGTCATTTGAGGTGTATTTATTCTTCAGCACACGAATGAAACACATGCAATTATTTTCCATAGTTTAAAACATTCAGTTAAAGGCAAAGAAAAAAGGAAAACTTTCAGCTGAAGAACCAAAGCTGCAGCACTCAAAGGACTTTTTGCATTACAACCCCCAGTCAGTGTTTTATTCTATGTCTTTTAACACATGTTTGACATGCAGAGTGGAGCTGGCTTAGCAGACTCATGGTTCGAGTCATCTGATTAGTAGCTGGCCAGAGAAATCTGTAGACAAAGTGAGCTGGATGAGGTTTGGCTCTGTGGCTGCAGCTTACTGCCGCCACACCTGAGGCTGCAATCCTCTTTGGCAGGTTTGTTACAATCCAAAGATCACCTTCAAAGGGTTTAAGGATGCAGGGCGACTGATACATTATTCTGCTGCTTGAAAGAAATCAGGGACTTAACTCATGTCCCATTTGTCAAATATCCTGAGTTTGTGTCATGAAGATTTACAGTTTTGTGGAGGCAAAAGTGTGCAGAAAGTCCCCAAATGCACAAAGTTGTTGATCAGTTTCAGCTTGGGTTGCATAGTACAGCAAAAGATCCCTTCCTGTTCTTCCAAATAAGAAAACGTAAAATTCGACTCCTCTTCTTCAAACTGTTACAAATAAAGAAGATGCATCCCCACAGCTGCCTCAGAGCAGCTCCAAATGTTCTCCAGCAGCACTGTTAACTTTACTGGTAACTGTCACAAAGAAGCAGATGAAACACCTGGAAAAGCTAGCATAAATGCTGAAACTCACCTTTTCTCTTCTTCTGCACCTGTGCAGCTCTCGATCGCAGACACCTGTGTTCACCCTTTGAGCTGTTTCAGCTTTCACAGCCCCACAGGGTGCACTATCTGCTCACTGGCTCCTCTGATGCTCTCCCCCAATAGACTGCTAGTAGCTTCAATAGTGGAAAACTCTCTTTTTCTCAGAGCCTTCCTCCACGGTGAAGAACAGATGAGGATTGGAAGGGATGAAGGAGATAAGAGATGAAGGGATAAGGCTCAACGATGGAAATAGGGAAGGAGCGAGAGAGGAAAAAAGAGAGGGAGCGTGGCGAGAGGAGGTAGGTAAAGCGATTGGAGGGAGAAAATCAGGTTATGAGATCAAAGGACAAGAACAGGTGAATAAAGGCATGAGGAGGAAGAGAACAGATGGAGAAGAAATGTCATAGTACAAGAGAAAAAAGCTTTCCTGCTACACAAATTAGTTTAAACAAGGAAAAACACATTTTTAAAGCACAAAACCAGTTCCACAAGCAGAGCAATGGTCTCCTTTTATGCCTAATTTAATCTGTTACAGGTGCAACAAAACACAACACAACACAACACCAAAAGGCAAAATATGCCACATTCCAACAACGTTTTGTTGCAATCAACTTGCACCATCCTATTCAAACACTTCAGATATTTATTTTAGTATCTAGTGGTTTTATTAATTGGTGCTTTGGTACATGTTATGGATGTCCTGTGGTATCAGAGAGGTGACATTGATGTCCTGATTCCCGGCATTGGAGCGCATGTTTTTGGATGCAGGAGCGGAGAGATGGATAGATGGACTGAGGCGGAGGTTTACAGAGGGGGTGAATTGGTTTGTCAGAGCTAATGAGCTGAGCCCGGTTAATCAGGGTCTAATAGGATATCCGGGGATGGGCAATCTCATTAGGGAATTAGAGCAGGTCAGGCTAAACGCGCGTCACACCCGACACAAAGCAAAGTCACGGATGGGAAGTGGATCAAGAGGCAAATGCAAAGGTTTTGTCCCCAAAATTTTAATTATTAATTATTCAAAAGTGCAAGGGACTCAAGTTCCTTACAAAGAATAAATTCTTCAAATCATGTAGCCTTTCTCCCTGACAACAGGTTTATGAAATTATTAAATTAGAAGTAGACTGATATGCAGGAGCGCAGACTTCAGAGGTATCTAAATGCAAGCAAAGAGAAAGAACATGAGAAAGTTTTGGGTCGTGTCCGTCCATGAAGCAGAGCAGGTGTTGGTCTTCAATGTGAGCTGATCTTTGCTCCACCCTCTTAGTATCTTGTAATCTGACTTGCAGCTTCAGGGGAGATTTCCATGATTTTTTTTCCCACTTCATTCACTGCAACTTCCCCTATATGGTCTACCTTATGTACATAAGTTGTCTAATTTGTATAGTTCCTTCATTATTCATTATTATTATTATTATTATTTTATTTTTTCTGCTCTTCTTTTTAGATTTTAT
>JAVDPK010001573.1:87602-100068 GCA_034780415.1 Cichlasoma orientale | reverse complement strand
ACACAGAGCCACACAGACTCACACAGACCCACACAGACCCACACAGAGCCACACAGACTCACACAGACTCACACAGACCCACACAGACTCACACAGACCCACACAGAGCAACACAGACCCACACAGACACACACAGACCCACACAGACTCACACAGACACACACAGACTCACACAGACCCACACAGACTCACACAGACACACACAGACTCACACAGACCCACACAGACCCACACAGACTCACACAGAGCCCGTTTAACTGCATCTGTGAGAATATAAGCTCAGTTAGTACATTGATATTTCATTGTGTAAACCTCTGTCAGGAGAAGGTGCAGCTCTGAAATAAAGGAGTAGTGCTGAGGACCCCTCAGGCTGCAGGCAGGTGAAAGTCCACAGAGTCACAGAGTCACAGAGTCTGCAGAGCGCCTTCAGCTTCACCCAGAACACCATCACAGAGTGGAGCAGCTCAGAGGTCAGAATCAGCTGCACGGGCAGAAAGAGAAAGTCCTTCTGGGGAAAGTTTAGCACAGATAAGATCAGCAGAGGTATGTTAGCAGGGCCGAACGAGCCTTTGTTCCTAATAAGCATGTTTGCGGTGACATCATTCAGTCCTCAGAAATCCTCTGAAACATTCAGGACTCGTGCTAAAAGGACGGAGCTGCTAACAGGAGCTCTGCAGAGGCTTCATCCAGCCTGGGCTCTGTTCTGAGGTCACTTTGTAACCAGCTGCTGTAGCCGAGTGTTTGTGTAACACACTGATGATCTCTGCTGTTAAATCTGAACTCTCAGAGCTGACCTGAGATCAGATGAAGTCTCCTCTCCCACAGAGTCTCTGCGAGCTGTAACGAGCGTCATCACCTCTGCTGTCCAAAACTGCTGAGTCACCCAAACACACAGAGAGCAGGTCACATGACCCGGCAGACCGACAAACCACAGCTGCTGTCATCATCCTCACAGGAAGAAGGTTCACATCTTATGGTTACTCTGTGCAAATGCACACAGACCCACACAGACTCACACAGACCCACACAGACTCACACAGACCCACACAGACTCACACAGACCCACACAGACCCACACAGACTCACACAGACCCACACAGACTCACACAGACTCACACAGAGCTGTGTGTGCTGCAGTAAAGCTGCTGATGGAGAATAAAGTCAGACTTTAAAACAGAGATGCTAACTGCACAGCTAACCCAGCTAACTGTAAAGCTGCATGCTGAAAGCAAAGGAGGCCACAGGATGCTAATCAGAGAGCTGGAGCCCTGCCGAGGCTCAGAGCTCACAGTCAGTTCAATGAGTCATTATTCTTAGCTGCAGATATTTGATCTCATTTTACTTCAGTTCAGAGGATTTTTTGTCTTTTTTGGTTAAAAAAGACTTAAATACTTTAAATATTTGTTTTGTGTATTTGTGTATTTCATGGGTACGTTTGGGGAAATGAAGGAAGAATGTGGTGACATTTAAAGTTCTTTTTATTCCAAACACAAACATTTCACTCATATTTCCATGTTTTTAAAAACTCATCAGACATTTTAAAACTGTATAAAAAAGATAAATAGAGGCATTAACACAGGTACAGCTGCCTCAGCGTGCACAGGTGAGCACAGGTGAGCCTGCTTCAGTGCTGCAGGACCAGCGAGTCGAGGGGCAGAGAGTCACTGAAGCCCACCGAGAACAGAGGCTCGCTCTGGGCCTGCTGGAGCTGCTGGGGCTCTGGCTGAGAGCAGGACGCTGTCTGCAGCTCAGCGTAGAGCAACGGCGAGCCGGGCAGAGGGCCGGGCAGAGGGTAGAAGACTGAAGGATTGGACTGGGAGGAGGGGAAGAGAGCAGGTGGTGAGGTGGAGAAGGGTGGAGAAGAGTCCCACTGTGGCACCACAGCGCCGGGCGAATAAGACGAGACGTACCCCTGAGGAGGTGGAGGCGGGGAGGCATGCTCAGGTAACTTCATGTAAGGCGAAGAAGAGTGAGGAGGAGGAGGAGGAGGAGGAGGAGGAGAGAGGAAGCGTGAGTCCTGGAGGTGGCAGAGGAAGCTGCTGAGGCTGGGCGCAGCCCCCGAGAGAGGAGGCAGCTCAGTGTACCCACTGCTGCAGTGCATGCTGGGAACTTTGGGGCTGGGCTCTGAGGAGGAAGGCGATGAAGAGGAGTAAGGTTTCTTGTCAGTGGTCTCACAGTCGTTCTTCCTCTTCCTCCTGCGGCGAAAGTTTCCATTATCAAACATCTTCTCACAGTTGGGCTCCAGAGTCCAGTAGTTACCTTTACCTGCAGGGAGGAAGAGGAGGAGGAGGAGGGTTACAGAGTGGTCAGCTTCATCCTGTCAGCTCAAGAACTAATGTCACGGTTCAGCAGCACAGAGGCTCGTTCATCTCTACACAAACTTTTCATTTCTTAGTTATTGTGAGTGAGAGGTGAGCCACGCTCCATCTGTAACACAACTCTTTCTCTGTTACACAAAACAACCACAAAGCCAGCTTCCTGTCACCGACCACGGGCCTGAAGCTCAGGTGTGTTCACCTCACCTGGGTCGTTCTCCTCACGGGGAACTTTCTGGAAGCAGTCGTTGAGCGACAGGTTGTGGCGGATGGAGTTCTGCCAGCCGGCCTTGCTGCGGCTGTAGAAGGGGAAGTTGTCGGAGACGTACTGGTAGATCTGACTCAGGGTCAGCCGCTGCTGCGGAGCGCTCTTTATTGCCATGGCGATGAGGGCGGAGTAAGAGTACGGCGGGCGAACCAAGCTCAGCATCTCCTCCTGGGAGAACCAGGGCATGCTCCTCTGGAGCCCGTACAGATGCGGGTGGAAGTCTCTGAATGGCAGAGGGAGTCCTGGGGGGCCTCCTGCGGTGAAGGGGGTCTGCTCCGGGATGGGGGCGAAGCCGTGGCTGTTGGATGGTTGGAGCCAGGTGGGCTCAGGTGGAGACGGAGGGCTGTAGAGGCTGAAGCTGGTCGGATCGAGGCCCAGAGACGGGAGCTCCTGCTGGGGGAGCGCGCGTCTGCAGAGGGGGGGGGACAGACCCTGCTCGGGCACAAAGGACGCCATGCTGCTTCTTCCTGTCTGCCTACACCTGTCTGCTCTGTACACCTGCTGCTCACCTGAGACACTTATACCCTGCTGCCCCGCCCCCATACCAGCCGATTGGCCGCTGGGGGGTGAGAGTGAGGAGGGGGCTGATTTGAATAAGAACAGGTTAAATTCCTGCCCCGGGGCAGATCAGAGCCCGAGGTTTTAATGCTGACAAACGACTACCTGAGCCTCCTTTTACAGTTTCAGACGTTAGAGAGCGTCACCTCCTCAGATCCTCTGATCCACGAGAGGAAAACAAACACCCAAACACCCCCCCCCCGCCTCAGCTCAGGAGAACTGGAATAGACGAGGAGAATATTTCAGCTTTAAACCTTTTTATCACTGAACTTCATGCTTGTTTAGTCTCAGATAATCGATGTAGAAGTATCCTGTGACCTGTGAGTGAAGCTCCACCTGCGAGTTTCATGTAAGCAGGGAAGAAGTTTGGATGCACGGCGGCTCAGACAGCAAAACATTTTTACATATTTGTTTGTTTGCAGTCATTTCTCTGCAGCTCGATGAGTCCAGTCTTCCAAAGATGAAGCGGTCAGAGCTGTGAGCCTCTGTTTATCTGAAGGTCCTCTGCATCCCCTTCATCGCTCCTGGGAACATTTTCATGCACATCTTTTAGATGATCCTGCACACGTGACCTCCATCTGGAGGTTAATATGTAATAAATATACAATAATAATAATAAAGGCTAGTAGGCCTTAAAACTCATGTGGCCTTTATCAGAGCTCGATCCAAAAACCAGTCCAAACCGGGTCTGTGCTCCAGCCCACAGTGTCTTATCTCCCTGCAGACCCTGAATGGGTCCCAGCAGCTGCTGTTTGAGGTGTCGCCCGAGCTCATTGTTCTCCAGACGTCCCCCAACACGCTTCCAGTCGGCACGTCTGCAGTCCTGATCAAAATGACTGGAATTCTCCTGTAAATGCTTCAGTGAGGCTCGCCTTCTCCATCACAGCCGCTGAATTCTAACCGCTCTAACTCTCAGCGATGACCTTCATTCACAGCCGTTATTGTTATTACCTGGAGGTCACGCTGTTTAACAGACAGAAGGCTCGGGCTCAGCACTCTACAGAATTCAACACTGAGGAGTCCAAAAACCTTTAAATTTCATTTACTGCATCTTTGTAAAATAATGCTGTCATGGTCCTGCCAACACTGCAGTTCCTCTGGTGCCCAGCAGAGGCAGCAGTGAGTCCGTCCCCATAGACTACCATGTTAAATATCCATGTTTACAGCCTGATACAGAAACTGTGCAGGTCTCCTTTCCCTTCATAACAGCTGTACGAGGGGAGGATGTTTCTATAACTCACCTGTTTAAATCAATTTTGGAATTCTTAGGGGCGTGGCCTCTCTGACTGACAGGTAGCTGTAGCTGCTAGCTGTCTGCTAGCTTTAGCTCAGCTACTGTACCTACAACATCTCCTCCACAGCAGTGACACAGAGTGAAAGGAGGCCCAGGTAGCTTTGATGGTCAGTCACTGGCTGTAGCTCCAGGTCTGTTTGAGAGCAGTAAACCTGAAGAGGAGGAGGTGACGGAGACTGTTAGCTCCATCTTTGCTGCTTCCCGTCCTCAGGTGCTCCTGGCTGTGGTCCAGGCGAGCAGATTCACCAGAGAAGAACAAGAAAGAGTGAAAATCATTCAGACAGCATTTGGAGAAGAGTCTGCAGAGAACACCATGGTCTCATTCAGCAGATGATCTCCAGGGAGATGTAGAGGAATTCCAGCTCTCTGTGACTTCATCCATCCGTGTGATGGAGGATCCCTCTCAGCTGTGACTAGAGCTGATTCTGGAACTGTGACTGGACCTGAGGCTGGAGCTGGAGCTGGAGCTGGGGCTGGTGTTGGTGTTGGTGTTGGAGCTGGAGCTGGAGCTGGAGCTGGAGCTGGGGCTGGTGTTGGTGTTGGTGTTGGTGTTGGAGCTGGAGCTGGAGCTGGACCTGGGGCTGGTGTTGGAGCTGGGGCTGGTGTTGGTGTTGGAGCTGGTGTTGGTGTTGGTGTTGGAGCTGGACCTGAGGCTGGAGCTGGAGCTGGAGCTGGACCTGGGGCTGGTGTTGGAGCTGGGGCTGGTGTAGAAGTTGCTGTTGTAGGTGCTGTTGGACTGTTGGGGTTTCAGTGGAATAAACAGTTGACGCCTCCTGCATCCTGTTCAGGAGGTTTCCTCATCTGAACCCAACTTAGTATTTAGAGTAGTGCGAGCCGGGCTGAAGCGGATTATGTCCCACTGCAGGAAGCAGACAGGTGAGTCACACCTGTGTGTTCGTATGCTTCTGTCTCTGTGAGGACCAGTGTGAGTTTTAAGCCTCAGAAGAAGATCCGTCTGATCCTCGACAGACCGTGACAGGGTCCTCAGAAACAAGCATAAACGTGTGTGAGTGTGTGTGCGCGCGCGTGCGTGCGTGCGTGCGTGTGTGCGTGTGTGTGTGCAGCAGTTAGCAGTGGCAGCAGTAATCTCCAGCAGGCGACGGCTTAGACAAAACAAGGAGACCTGGACTGTAACGGATTCCTGGGATTATGGGGTGGAACTGGGAGAAGTCCGGAGCACCTGTAACTGTCACACTAATCCACATTAAGATCATTTTCAGAAACGGCTCTGAGTCAGAGTTCGTGGAATTTGCTTCTAGTATCTCACGTTGATTCTTCGTTCTAGTTTTTGTCTTCCGTTAATGTTCAGTGTAATGACCAGACTCAGAAAGGCGAGCAGATTAAAGGGCAAACACGTTCCCGAGCTGACCTCTGAACTCGCCGCCCGCTCACTTTACAGCCTCATTTCAGCATTTTGCATTGAATTAATAATAAAGTCTCATTTATGTTGGTCACATTAGAAAATGATTGTGGTGTTCTCATTGGCTGACATGATACTGACAAGTTATTAGCCAATGAGCCGGCAGTGTCGCAGTCAGACCCGCCCCTCCTCGTCCCAATGTTTGTTGGGACCAAGATGGTGATGGTTATGATGTCATCATAGATACATTCATCTTTAGTCACTTAAAGCATTGAAGACACTCACCTGCCACTTTATTAGGTATACCTGTCCAACTGCTCATTAATGTAAATATTTAATCAGCCAATCACACGACAGCATTCAGTGCATTTATGGTGAAGACGACCTGCAGAAGTTCAAAGTGAGCATCAGACCGAGGCAGAAAGGCTGTTGGTCTGAGAAGCTGCTGATCTGCTGGGATTTCCCTCACAGCGTCTCTGAGCTTCACTGAGAAAATGTGAGCAGCAGCTCTGCGGGAGAAAAGGCCCTGGGGCGGTCAGCGGAGAACGGTCGGACAGCTTCTCAAAGAACTGCTCGTTACAGCCACAGTACGCAGAAGGAACCCTCAATGCACAACAAGTCCAACCTTAAAGCAGCGGGGCTCCAGCAGCAGCAGAGCACGCTGTCAGCTAAAAACACTGAGGCCACAGCTCACACAGACTCACCAAAACACAACAACGTTTCCTGGTTTGAGTTCTGCTGCAACAGTCAGATGATCGGGTCCAAATTTGGAGTGAACAGCACGAAGCATAAATCCGTCCTGCTTTGGCTCAGCGGTTCAGGCTGCTGCTCCTGTGATGGTAGCAGCTGAGCATCATTTAAGCCCCACAGCCCACGTGAGTACTGCTGCTGACCACGTCCATCCTTTCATGACCTCCTCTGACAGCTGCTTCCATGCTACTGTTCACTGCACTCAGATGGCCTCCACAGTCGCAGATCTCAGGCCAGCAGGGCTCCTCTGGAATGTGGAGCAGGAGATTGACATCATGGATGCAGCAGCTGTGATGCTGTCATGGTAACATGGACCAAAATCTCTGAGGAACGATTCCAGCAGCGTGATGAGCCTGAGCCCTGAGAACTTAAGCAGCTCTGAAGGAAAAAGAGGGTCTAGCCTGGTACCAGCAGGTGCATCTAACAACATCTTCTCCTGCTTCCTGCTCCTTTCAGACTCTAACCGGACCATCGCTCCCAAAGTGTTTGTGATGTTTTATTCAGTAAGACCTGAAACTAGCAGCTGAGACCATAAAACTATCAGGAAAGTGTTTACAGAGGTCAGAGATCAGGAAGATGTTTGTGCTTCTTTAGAGAAACTCAGACACGGCTGATATTTTGTGAAGGTTTTATTGAGGACCGCTGAGAGACAAACAGGGTAAAAGTGCCAGAGTTACAGTGAAGCACAGAGTACAGTGGAGGGTGGGGAAGTACATAGAGTCCTGAGAGGCTTCATTAAGCTCATGTGATATAAACAGTACTACCTTGGCATAGTTTGAATATATTTTGAGTGAAAATACAGAATCTTCCAGATTCCTCGAGTGTCGGCAGAAGCCCCAAAATGTGAAAGCTAAAAACTAGTTCTTAGTAGAAAGTTCTTAAAATTATGAAAGTTTTTATTGTCACAAACCTGTAAAAACTCAGCATCAGATAAAAACTCAGACACAAAAATGCAAACAAGCAAATAAAGCAACATGTGCAAAACTCCGACATTTCCCCTCACGCTGCAGGAAACCGTCCAGGGACCGGAATACGCTTCGCACAGCAGCTCGTGGCCTTTAAACATTCATCGTAATTCTAACCGCGTGCCTCCGCCTTCAGCTCAGCCGTACCGCCTCGATCCAGTTTAATTTGGTTCAGTCTGGTCAGGACCAGTTCTGTCCACCCAAGTTGTATCCTGCCGGGTCCGACAGCACGCACTGGTTCTGCTGGCTGGCGCCCCGGTTTTTGGCATCAATGAGCAGCAACGGAGACTGGGAGTAATGGTTGATGATGTTGGTGACTGATGGGAAAGACTGGACACACAAAACAGCTGATTATACTGCCCTCTAAAGGCCAAAGGCAGTGAATACAGCTGATTATTTCATTGCATGTCACCAAGTTAAATATTTTGGTGCTTTCAGGTGCGAAAAAGACTTGGGTTTACCTCCTGGACTTTGAGTCCGGTTCCCAGCACGAACTGCTGGTTCTGCTGCCTGATCTGGATGTTGTAGACTTTGTCTTGGTAGTAGACCATCAGGGTGAAGGGCTGGTTGGACTGCTGCTTGGTGCTGTCCCTCACCAGATAGGCCCCGTCCTTAGTGAGACAGATGTTTCAAAGGCTAAGAAACTGAACCAGCATCAGTTTATTCTGAATGAACACGATTCAAATCTGATGAGTCATGAATCTGAGAAGGTCAACCTGCTGTGTTACTGAAAATTATTTTTATACCACCTTGTAAACCTGATGGATGTGTGACTGTGACTCCACTGTGTCCTGTTCAAAGATCAGGTGTTTTCAGCCTACAACAACTTTCATTGTGTTGCTTTGTGTTACCTTGCAGACTCGTCTCAGACATCCTTCAGCCTGACCTCGGGTCACTTTACCCACGTACCAGCGAGGGTCCAGCTCCTACACACACACACACACACACACACACACACACACACACACACACACACAGTGTTAAACTGTCTGACGGCATGGTGTGTGTGTTTCAACAAAAACAAAGGAAACAGCACCACCTACTGTTCACACTGAGGAACATCAGCCAAAACAAACTAAACTGGTATTTCCTGTAATACTACACAATAATACTAATTTAATGTAGTCAGTGTGTTATCTTCATGTTATTTTATAAGATAAATAAGAACTTCTCTAAGCTGTTCCTGCGAGAGTGAACGAAGGTATCAAAAGCTTCCTGTGGGTCGGCATGAATACCAGTAGAACGCTCTCTTTTACCTAAGTGTGTTTTGCTGTATATCTGCATGCCTTTTGTACAATTTCATGTGACCTGCTCAGAGACTATAATGGAAATTTTTGGAAGCTTTCTTAAAAGCTGACATGTTTACATCTTATCGTTATATTTAATGAAACCCATTAACATGCACAGTTCCTGTGAAATGATTTTCAAAAATCATTTAATTTCAGAAAGTCCTGTATTTCACATTAAAAGCTCTCTAGTGTTTCAGTTGACAGAAATCCTTCATTTCTTAATTATGAGGCTTTTGTTGTGTTTTATTGTGTTGTGAAAAAGTTGAAACGTTGTTTAATGGAATGCAGAATATTCATAAAGTCATCAGGACTAATGCATGTTAACTTACATCACCTGTGTGGGGTCGTCTGTGTGCTCGGACACTTAAACACCGTCAGTAACGCCTCTTTAAAAAGTTTTCATCAGTTCAGCCTGTGGTCCTCATAATGCCTTATACGGCCCACCATCCCCACATGTTAGGAAGACAAACGTGTGTGTATTTCAGTGTTACCTGTGAGTTTCCTGCTGCAGGTGGAGGGGGACGAAACGACTGTCTGTCCAATCCGGGGCCTCTGTGCTCGGCCATTCCTGCAAACACAGTCATATTGCCATCACTTGTGGGGACTTTACATTCAGTTATTATCATATCCTGAGGACATAACCACACCACGACCACAATGACACCTCACCCTAACTATAACCTGTGATGTTTTCACCATCGCACGGAAACTGGCTGTAATTGAGGAGGTGTTTGTGACAGAAAATATTTCCACCAGCTTCGAGGCAAAAACATTTTATCATCAAAAACACATTTGAACTGACATTAAAAACACTTCTGTCTTTTAGTGTTTGTCACAGTGAAACTGATTTTGACCATAAAACACTAACGTCCTACCAATGCACTATGTTGATTGGTTCCATTACATTTAATTTTATTTATATAGCTCGAAATCACAACAGTCGCCTCAACACATCGGCAGGTTAAGGCTATAGGACAGGACGACTAACACAACGTGACTTCTGCTGGACATTAGAAAGGTCACGCTGGTTTTACTCTTCATAAATCTTTTATATGAAGCCTGTTGTTGTTGATAATTGCTTATTTATCTAATGCATAAATGATTATTTGCTGGTTGGAGCTGGTCAAATATGAAGTTTTTTTTTATCATAAAATAAGTTTCAGTTCTGTTGGTCAAGCAGAGCAGGCTGTCAGAAGTTCCTAAACCTTTCTCTGGTTTCCAAATAGATTTTGGAAGTAAATCAGAGGTTGTATACCCTACGAAAATACAAGTATGTTTCCCAAAATGTTTAAGTATTAATCTTCACTTTACCTGGTTGCATTTTGGGTGGCAGCGATCCAGAAGAGGGGATACTGGGAGGCAAACTGTAAAAATGAAAAAAGATCCATCAAGCTAGAAATATTTATCATTATTTATAATTTTGGCTGTTGAAGAGTTTGTTTGTTTGTTTTATTTTGTTTTTGTTTTTGGTGCTTTGATAAATCAGTGAAACCTAAAACTGTGACTGAACTAAGTGAACAGTTTAAGTTAGTGTGGAGTCTCTCAGGGCTCTATTCTCATGTCACTTTTTATTTACTTTAATAAATTTGCCACTAATTAAAGAGAATATTTGAACTTGTAAAGTTTTGTGTTGAATAAATGAAAGCAGCTCTTTTTGCAGAATATCACAAACAGAAATCTGTGATCTCAAAATAAAAAGAAACATTAGAAAAAAAATGTGCTGAGTACGTCCTGATGGGAAATGTGTAAATTCTTATTAAGAATATAATTAGACATCATCAGCAATTTTGAATTTTAAGTTTTCAAAGTTTTCAGATAAGCAAGGACTTATGGTAATTTACATACCTGTCTCCATGACGACTGGAAGGGCCAGGGAGTCCAGGCCGGGGGGGCATACTTTTATTGTGAAGGGGGAAGGTGTTGTGCTTAGGCACTGAAGAGGATAAACAGAATCAAAAGAGATTCCCACACAGGAAGAAAGAAGTTTAAACAGAAACTTTAAAAGGCAAAAAAAAACTTTGGGTGAACATTTTTGGGTCGTTTCTTTGAGAAGATGAAAAAAATAAATGAAAAATAAATCTCACCATCATCTGGCTGCTGGTGGAAAAAAAAAGAAGAAAGAGCTCAGACCACATTCACGCACAAATACACATCACAATTAAATTATTGAAATAATAAATAAAATATCTGTAAATATAACGATGATATCTACATGACTGTAAAACAATATTTAACTATTTACTATTTTTAAATAAAATATTGTCACCTCCAATGAGTTTTATCTTATTTTTATTTGTTCAAGTTTAATACTATTTAAAAATGCCTTTTATACTCAGTGTCTATTTGAGGAAACGTGTTGTGACAGGTGCAAATTAAATTGCAGTAATTAATTAAATAAAGTCCCAGGTGGCTTTTCCTTTATGTCTAAATCTTATAAATAAAGATGTTTCTGCTGGAAGGTGTGAGATATTTATAAAGATATTTGGTAGCTCTGTGAGTATACATAGATACTGTTATTGTGAAACTATAAAGCTTGTGGACGTACCTCTCTCCTCCCCTCATACCTGTTAAAACAAAACGCACAGGAAAATGTGATTATTTTTAAATATCCTTTAACCGTTAAACGATGCAAAGATAATAACAGAAACAAACATGTTAAACAAACTGGAGAAGTCCAACTGAATCACTTATTTTGAGGCGATCTAGTACCTGGAAGGTGGAGGCCGGGCGGAGGAGTTGCTCCTGTTGATGTTGGTGGGAGGAGGGACAGGAGGCTTATTTAACATGGAAGAATCATCCTGCGGAGGCCTGAGTACACAAATATATAACGTTATACTCCCTCTTAAAGGACCTGCTGATCATTTTTCTTTGTAAAAGCAGGAAAAAAGTAGGGTTAGGGGGTTAGGCAGAGGGTCAGGGTTAGGGTCAGAGTTAGGGCCTAACCCTACCCTTACTAAATACTTGCAAAGTTTATTCAAAGTTTTTTAAGTCAGACCTTTTAGCAATAAAGCAAAGAATGGTTAATAGAAAGAAAATTTACTATAGGAAAGGGAGCAGCTAGAAGGAAAAGCTGAGGAAATAATCTTTAAAACAAAGTCAAGAGTGCTGCGGCCCACTTAAAAACCAGAAAATCCCACGTGACTCCTCCCCTCAGGTCATGTGATAGCAGTGGTCAGTGAAATCTACCTGACAACAAGCCTGTCTTTACTCTCATCAAAATATAAAAGAAAGTGATGGATTTCCCTGAAAATCAGATTCAAAAAATGTTTAAATTCTAATTCTACCCAGTCGTGTGTCAAGTGCTAATGCCAATATGTGACTCACTGCGACACAAACTTCAATACAAGAATAATAAATGTAGGTCAGAGCAATGAGTAATATCACAAACTAACCACCTCCTATTACCAGGTTTAATGCCACGGCTGACACTTTGGGAACCACTGCTTTAAAATAAATACTAAAAAATGTGTATCTGTACTTGTATTCCTGCCTAAGAGAGGACACATTACACATTCACCAACAGCAGACCCGCAGATAAACGGGACATTTTCTGGTAGCTTGTTGAGGCTTTAAATCATTCTAAATTATTGGTGTGATTGTGTGTGTGTGTGTGTGTGTGTGTGTGTGTGTGTGTGTGTGTGTGTGTGTGTGTGTGTGTGTGTGTGTG
>JAVDPK010001571.1:18375-30191 GCA_034780415.1 Cichlasoma orientale | reverse complement strand
TAATCTGATTACTGGACTACAAAGAGTAACGCGTTAGATTACTCGTTACCGAAAAAAAGTAGTCAGATTAGAGTAACCCGTTACTAAGTAACGCGTTACTGACATCACTGCAGCAGAGTGACTGATTTTTAGCAAGAAAAACTATCATAGAAAAATCTGAAATTACACAATACAGTCTATAAGCAACACAGCTGCTGCAGACAAAGCAGCAGTGTGTGAGGGAACACGAGAGGAAGAACACTGCACAGTGTACATGAATGTGTGCGCACTTTAAGCATTTTAGCCAATAAGACTGGAAAAATCAGGAGGGAAATCTGGCATAAATGCAGATTGCATAAGTTTACAGACTTATTAATGTCACACCTTTATCTCTAAGACATGGGGGAATCTGACTATTTCATGAAATTAATGTTTAGATTTCTTAAAAAAAAGATTTATCTCTTATTCTTTCAGTTGTAGTTTCAGTGTTTAAAAGAATTCAAATGTAGGTTTAATCTGCAAATTTGACAAAAAGTCCACCAGTAAAATTAGGTGTCCTGTTTTAGGATCATATTCTAAAATTGTTTTAAAAATAGTTAAACAAAAAATCAAGGAATAAAGTTAATGAAGTTTGGGAACTACAAAGACTTTTGGTCCTTTTTACTATTTGAGAGATCTTCCGGGAATGTTGACGCAGTCTTCTGCAGAATTGATTGGTCAGTAGGCAGTGATTTCATACCTAATCTTGAACATAACCTGCAGCAACTACCCGTAGCAGGTTAGGTCTGCGGCATAAGTTACCATGGCAATGTACCCTGATAAGAAGAACCACCTTAGTAATACTGAAAACCCAGGATTAAATCTGAAGTTGCCTCAGTAAGCCCAAATCCTGTTTTATAGTGCACGGCTCTGGTGTGGATGTACTGTCTATTTCTTATTAGTCGTCTTTCACACAAGGTTTAGCTTGCAGCAGTCTCAGCTGTTGATAAAAGGAGGATTGCCTTAATAAATTCAGCCCAAATTATTATATTTTATACCTGACAAAGGACACCAGATGCAGGCTTGGTGTTAGATTGGCAGTTGCTTAAGTTATAGAAATAGTCTAGTTATAGCAATAACACACAAAATGCATTTGAAATAAAACTCTAAAGTTGAATATGTGGATATATGTGGATATTCCTGTCCTGAATGTTTTTAGACAAGCCACCTGAGGTGTGAACTTTGGATTCATGTACACACAATGAGTGGTGCTCAGACTGTATCCAGAGTAGCTCTGATGTGTCTTATCAGCTTTTTTCCAGCTTTACTGTCTTGCTCTCTCCTGTCTCCTGCTTTTATCCTGTGTGCGCTTCTTTTTTTGGCATGGAACAGATGCAAGTAGCACAGAAATAAATTTGATACACAGAGTCAACTTAATATTTTATATGCTTATCAACGTTTCCAAAAAAAATAATGCAGCAAACATATGTGTTTGGCCTGGAGCTGTGTTCAGATTAATTTTACTTGACAGGTAAACAGAGCATGCATAATTAATTCCTGCCCTTACATTATAGGGCTCCCATCTACAGTTCTCATACTGTGGGTTTTGACCAGATTCTTCTATGATGACAGAGGGTATGTTGTATTGTTATTATTTTTATATTACTGCATTTAATTTGAAGCAGCTACCTTGTGTCAAGTATTAGACCTATTTTGAATTTACAGTAGGTTCAGTATTGCACTGACTTACATTTGGCTTTACCTGCAGTTGCTGGGATGACACAGACAGTGTTGGAATCTGGTGGATAATTAAAGGACCAATAACTGCCTCACTGCTGGTCAGTATAGGAGTTAACCACCAAGCACTTGATTAACTCATCGCTCACTTGATCTTGCCATCCCTGTCAAGCTTTGTGTTTTGTGGTGGCAGATTTACACTTAAAATTTTATGTGGAAGTTTTAAACTAAACTGGGGTTCTTAGTTTCAGGCAGGGGAAGTGTGTGTCCACTGGGGCGGTGACCGTGAAATACTAAATAATTTACCAGGAGTGTTTTAAAGTTTCAGGAGCTTGTTAAGAAACACTTACTGCTGGTCTAATTACACTTTCAGAATCCTCAAAACATCACCGGAACAGGAGCTATCATTTCTAGTCAGCCCTCTTTGCAATTTGATTTTCTTTTGGAAAAAACTGAAGGTTAATAAATATTTGCCAACATACTGAGAGGAAGAGCAAGGGAAAAGATTTCTTGCTAATCGCATTTGTTGCTGGCAGAGGTTTAGCTAGCTAATTAAGCTAACTTTTAGTTCAGTGAGTTGAAACTGATATCTCTGGCAGAACTCTTTACAAACTCATTAACTGATTCAGACTAAATGAACTGTAGGTGTGAAAACACTCGATTTCTAAAACCCTGTAAAAAGCTTCTACCACTTGATGGACTGCACATGATGTCCTTAAAGACTTTAATACATGTTCCTGGCAAAAAAATAGTCAGACTCCTCATTATCCAGCTATTCTGACAAATATGAATAAAATTTGATTAAATATTTTCACTACTGCATTGAAAATCTGTTTGGATGATAAATTAAAGGAAAAACCTAAACACTTGACCTGTGTAGTTAGGAGATCTGGTAGCCGTGTGTCCACTTAGCATTAGAGGGAATGGTTAGTGCAAATCAATAGCTACTCCGAGTCATCACCTTTATCCTGTGATGATACATTTTTAAATGTTTCATTGCCCTGCATTAAACATTAAACAGTTCGATGAAAATGAAATGGCGTTTATTTTCACCCCGGCCTAAACCCTGAACACTTTTGAGCTGATATGTGGGGCAGCATTTCCACCACCAAAATCAAATCACCACATGAAAGAATATACTCTGGGACCAAGGTGTTACATCCTTCCAGTAGAGTTGAGTTTTAGGATCAGTGCATTTGTCCCAGCAGCAGATAGCAGTTTGTCTTCTAATCTGTCGATTGTTTACTGCATGTACGTCAAATAAAGAGGCTGGATACGTATTTTATTCTGAGGAATGCAGGTTTCTAATTTTCCTCTAACTGGACATACTGTAGCTACTAATATGTTAATTATGCTTCTTGTCCTTTAAAAAAAGCACCAGGTTATAGTTAGTCATTTTGGTTAAAGTGTTCAGCTTCTGTTACACTGCTCCTTTTGTTAGAAACTCTAGAAGGGCTGCAAAGGCACCACCCTTTAAACTCTATATGTTAATGCTGGCTCTTACTACAGCTTCATACATACAATTACAATTTCATGTGGACAAATCCAAGATTGAGGGGGGAGATTTGGGGGGCTTTGGTACCTGTTCAAAATAACTTTTCAGATTATCACATAGTATTTAAGGTTTTTTTTTTCTAGGGTAGCACAGTAGAAGTGTATTTAAATTTGTGTGCATTTTTTTTTACCCAGTGTGTGTCTGATTTTGTCATTTGGGCCACTGCGCATGTTTCTCTTACAGATCAACATAGTCATCTTCATTAACGTCATCCGGATTCTGGTTCAAAAGCTTAAATCTTCTGCCATGGCGGGGAACAACGACACTGGACATTTTATGTGAGTCACAAATAGAGATTATTTGCATGGTGCCATTAAAATTTTGATATAGCTGGTTTTTAAAAATAGCATGCAATAGATACCGATTTAGTTTTACCGCTTACATGTGGCAGGAGGTACTTGAGTATTCCCTCTTTCTTTCATAATTCTTAAATGTACAATCCTTCTTTTCATAAGCAATCTGACGAGTGATACAAAAAAATACAGACCCCCCCCCCCCCCAGCACAGACAGGTTGCAGACAAAGGCTTTAACTGGACAGCTGCTTTCCAGGCACAGTAATATTTAAGTTATGCAAATTTTTCTTGTAGCACTATTTACTGAAGTACAACCACGTAACTAAAAGTCATTATTCACTTAAAGTCCTTCAGTCCATTGAGTTTAAAGGCATCCATATTAAGCCCCTGGTGAGACAGCCTCCTCTACTTTCTTTGCAGCCACTGGATAAGAGCCAGAGTTTAGAAAACTGTCTGTCATTCAGTGTTGATTTTGGAGAAGTGTGGGACATTATCTCAATATGTGGGACTCGGAAAAACAGATAAAAATGATTCTGGCCACCCTAGTCACAAGTTATTAATTTATTTTTAAGACATATAATTGCTTTGATTTAATGAAAAAAGACATCATTCTTTAATAGAGATCCTAAAGTAACAAATTAATATGAAATCTTAGTACCAAAAACTTTAGAACAATACTAAGTTAAGAGGAGTCCGAAAATGGACTACTGCATCAGACGCTGTTGTGTGAGTATTAGTGGAGCAACTGTGGAAGGCTGTTTTGTCTTGTAAAAATGAGATTCGATAATACTTCTCAGCAGGAAACCTTACAGCTGATGAATAGAGTGCTGATTGTGGGGAAAGAAGCGGCTTGCACCAATCAGCTAATGCAGGACTTCAAAGCTCACCCTGAACTCACGCAAATGTTTCTTGTGTGATGTCCATTCATGAACTGATGAAGAATGAATAACCCATCAGATAAATTAACTTCTATATCCATGTAGAGGTACTGAATTCAATATTTTGAATTCAGTACCTCTATGAATTCATAGAGGTACTAAACCATCATTTTGATAAAATGATGGTTTATCAAAATGATGGTTTTGATAAACCATCATTTTAATAATCTGTAACTTCAAAATTTTAACATTTTACAAGAGTGAAATTTCATATCTTACAGATTACATTTGTTCTTGTAAGAAATGTCTTGTATGACTAAAAAAATTAGATCAAAGCTGCACTTCCCTTCTCTGATGCAATCTCTTTTAAGTTTTCTTTTCTTTTTTTTTTTTTCTTTTTTTAAGATTGGATATGCTCTGTGAGTTTGCAACTTTCACCCTCTTTCTTTGAAGCCTGCATGTGGGCCAGCACCTCACAAGAAGGTTGCAATGAAAGAAACCAAATTCACACAAATGTTAAGTAACAACTGTACTCCAAGATAAATGTTGTGTAGGTATTTTATTGATGCAGGCATTAATTTAATAACTATATTACAATAATGTCACTGATATACATTGTCCCCAGAAGATGAATCGTTTTCATTTTCGTGACCACCTAGTGAGCTAGTGCTCCCATGTCGATGACGGTTGTATTTCTTACTGAAATGTCTTGGTACAAACATCCAATGACTCAGAAACTCAGTGCATTTAGGCATGTAGACTTGTTCAAGATGACCTGCTGAAGTTCAAAACAAGCATCAGAATGGGAAAGAAAGGTGATTTGCACATGGCATGGCGCCAAACAGGCTGGTCTGAGTATTTCAGAAACTGCTGGAATTTTCACATACAACCATCACTGGGGTTTACAGAGCATAGTCTGAAAAAGAAAAAAAAAAATCCAGTCAGCAGCAATTCCCTGGGAGAAAATGCTTTGTTGATGCCAGAGGAAAATGGCCAGACTGCTTTGAGCTAATAGGAAGGCAATAGCAACTCAAATAACCACTTGCTACAAACAAGATATGCAAAAGAGTATTTCTGAACACACAACATGTCAAACCTCTAAGCAGATGGGTTACAGCAGCAGAAGACCACACGAAGTGCCTCCCCTGTCAGCTAAGAACAGGAAAGTGAAGCTACAATTCACACAGGCTCACTGAAAATAAACAACAGAAGATTGAAAAAATGTGCCTGGTCTGAGTCTTAATTTCTGTTGTGACATTCAGATAGTAGGGTCAGAATTTTGAGTAAACAACATGAAAGGATGGATCCAACCTGCCTTGTATCAGTGGTTAAGATGGTGGTGGTGGTCTAATGGTGTGGTGGATATTTTCTTGGCACAGTTTTGACCCCTTAGTAACAACTGAGCATTGTTTAAAAAGTAGTATTGTTGCTGACCATGTCCGTCTCTTTGTGACTACAGTATACCCATTTTCTGATGGCTGCTTCCAGCAGGATAACATGTCATGTCACAAAACTCAGATCATTTCAAACTGGTTTCTTGAGCATGGCATTGAGTTCACTGTACTCAAATGTCCACAAATGGCAGCTTTCAATAATAGTGCAACAATCATGACTTAACTAAAAAAAACAGACTTTAATGTGATAAGTCAAATAGGGACCGGGTATACGGTTGTTGAATGAGATATCATATTAGTGTCGCTTCTACAAAATTACCATTGATGTTACTCCAGGACAATCATTCCAGCGGACCCCATAATGGTGTAATGTCATAGTACTGCACTTAAGGGATAATTGCAACTTATGGCATAAAGGCTTTCATAAGTCAGGTGAGATGGCACAAAGGGCAGCAACATTCACATGGTGTGGCCATGCTGGACGATCTAGGCACTAAAAGTAGCCTACTTGTTGAGGTTTAGCAAAAAAAAACCCACCACAGTTTGAGTTAAAATAAATCCTTCTGCAATGTGAAATCCCAGAAACCCAAATTTCTCCCAATATCATACTTTTTCCCCCTGAGACACATCCCAAGAACGAACCATCCCATGATTGGTCACTTGCTGTGATAGACCAGTACCATCTTTAATTACGATGTTGATGAAGAAAGCTATGAGTTACTGCAAGTGTCAACCACCAACAAGGTGATGATTGAAATAATTTTGGCTTCACTTATGGAAAGCCATCATGTCGTCCATATATTTTTTTTAATATGATCCAACCTATTGCTTTGGTGTGAGTCAGAAACATAACATGCAGAAAAAAGATGGGTCAGCATTGATAAAGCTGAACTTTCAATCAAGTTGTCAATCTTGCACTAAAGTCTCTACAATACAGTTGGATAAAAAGTAGTTTATTTTAACATATACACTTTCTGTTTGGTGTTAAGTGGAAACTCTTGAGAAAGTAGTATGTCTGGGGAAAGGCAAGAAAGGAGAAATAGGAAGGGGAGTTGATTAAATCCAAAATTTAGAACTTCTTACAGTTTAACATAAAAATGTGCATACACAAATCTACTGCAGTAACAGTGAAATCCTGCTTCACCTGAAAGAATCCTTCCTTCTGTTGACATCTGGCTGGTGCACATTTGTGCTCAGCTGAATTAATTTAAAATGAGAGTGCATAAAAATAGCTCCCGATACCAGAAATAGATGTCTCCTACTTTGACGTGCGACAGGATTGTTCCACCAGTTCAATGAATGTTTTGCAGGATTAAAAGCCCGGTCTGTCGTGGGAACTTAAATTTGATTTAGGAGGAACCTTGACGTTAACACAAAGGCACAAATTTTACACCTGAAATAAGCTGATAGGTTTTTTTTTAACCTTTAATCTTTAGGTTGTGATATTTCTGATCAGAGTGGTTATTTGGGTTAGTCTAAATATCCAGATGACATATACTGTAACATCCTAAAACACGTGTGAGCTTCACTCAGAAGACTGAATGTGGTGTAATCATAAGAGAATTTAAAAACATGTTGAAGTCGTCTCTGTCAAGGGTTAGAATAACAGCTGTCTGTTGATCTTTGATGGACTAGATACTCTTGGATGTGGATGGATCTGTACTCAACTAGTTTACAATCTCAATGGCATATAAAAAAGAGAGAAAAAGATGAAGAGAGTAAACATGATACTTATCTCAGGGTTTTTTGATGATCAAGTAGATGTGGAGTTGCTCTTTTCAAACCACATTACGTGTGGCAAGCCGTTTCAACAAAATGTCACAAGAAATTAAATGGCAACATTTACATGATATTTAGACATCAGTGATATGACTCGAACTAAAAACAATGCATTCGGGTTTTATGTTTTGACATTTTAATCTTTTCCGCTGATTGGCCTGATGACGATGTTGTTTTAAAGGTCAGTGTAATGAAAATCTGACACCACCAATGTTGCTTTGATGAAACCTGAATCATGCATTTAGTCTGTCTGACATTTGAAACTTTTAACTCTGACATGAGTGAAAGTAGTTGACCATGGTGACACACTGTAATGTTTCAAACTGTTACATCATTATCTGCACTTATTTCTGCTCTTTTTTTTCTTCTTTGTTTCATTTCTTTCTTTTTGCTTCACTCAGGAGGCTGGCAAAATCCACCCTGTTCCTAATTCCTCTTTTTGGGATGCACTACACTGTATTTGCCTTCCTGCCTGAGAACACTGGAGTAGCTGCCAGACTCTACATCGAGCTGGGACTGGGCTCCTTTCAGGTATAAAACAATTGATTTCAGAATCACAATTCACCAAGAATGGCTAAAAATAAATAACACACCTCTCAAGTTGAAATTCTTCCCAGCAGATTTTTTTCCTTGTCACACAAGAAACACAGGTGTTACTAATCAGATTAATCATGGCATTATTATTTATACCTGTGTATAAATGGTTAGATGTCTCTTGTTTGTCCCTTCATACGTCCCTCCACAGTTCACTCAATTCACAACTCTCCCTAGATAGTCAGATTTTAGTTAAAGCTGATTTTAGTGAAAGCAACGGACTGTGCACAAGAGAAATGTAGAAGAGAGTGCGGGAGGGTGGCAGCAAGAATGAAAGGGAAGGTTTACAAGGTGGTAGTGAAACCTGCTATAATGTATGGTTTGGAGGCAGTGGCACTAACCTAAAGACAGCAGGCAGAGCTAGAGGTCGTAGAGTTGATGATGCTAAGATTTTCACTGGGTGTGACCAGGATGAACAGGATTAGAATAAGTAGATCAGCAGGACAGCTCAAACTGAGTGGTTTCGAGACAAAGTACGAGAGGCAAAGCTGAGATAGTTTGGACATGTACAGAGGAGGGACAGTGGCTATACCGGACAAAGTATACTTAATATAGAGCTGAATATGTGACAGAAGAGGATATTAGATGATCTGCTACAGCAACCCCTAACAGAAGCAGCCCTTGGTGTCACATGTTCCAATACTTGTGCTCACAAGAAAAATGGGTGGGTTCAGACAAAAGGTGCTATCTTCTGAACTGTGTATCAGTTTATGTATGTAAATGCCTGGAAATAAAACCTGAGATGTTAATCTTTTGTCTCATATTCATCTTTTAATGTCAAACCCACATGTTTTCAGTCTATAAAAATAAAGGGATTGGCCTCACTGTTCCAATACTTTTGGAGGGGAGTGCACTTGCAACTTTGACATTTATGCAGCACAAAATATATCCCATAAATGGACAACAGACTGGCATCTTCAAAGCCAGAAACCTCACTCCTTTTACTAGTGTTTTGCTTGTTTGTTCTCTGCAGTTACTGTGATATTTTATGCTGTTAAGTGTTAGCAACACAAGTGACTGTTTTCCCTTCGGCTCAACTGTACGTGCAATCAGTTCTTAATCCCATGATTTTATTTTAAAACAGATGTCTGTTATGTTGCAGGGGTTTGTGGTGGCGCTTCTTTACTGTTTCATGAATGGAGAGGTAGGCAAATAGAGGAAAAGGTTTTGTAATAAAAAATTGATACAAACATTCATCATAAATAGCTGCTCTGAGGTAAGAAATATTCTTTGGAGTGATTCAAAAACAAATTTTTTGGTATGGTTAAATGGCAGCACCACAGACACATAAACTATTTTACTCATTGACAGGTTAACAAAAAGGCCAGACATTTGTAACTTTCTGCAATTTCTATTTCCATGCATTTGTTTACAGGTCCAAACAGAGCTGCGGAGGTGGCTGTGGAAGTGCCACAATCAAAGTCATCTCACACCAGCAAAGAGAAGCATCACTCAGATCACAATTCGAACCCATGGGGGGCTCGGGCTGCCTGCTTCTAGCGGCAACATCTCTTCTGTATGATTTCTGAGATCATTAATGAAGAAAAGGGTATACAAAGGAAAAGGAAGGGGAAAAAAAGAAACAGTTCCCTGGAGTTGAACATGCTGATGACATTAATTCAACAACCCCTCTGTAAGAATAGGTTACCATAATGAACACAGGTAAGTGGTGGAGGAAATTTACCAGGATAGATTATACTGATGTCAGAAGCAGTTGTGACTATAGTCTAAGGACGGTACAGCACAAATTTGTTCATCTGAAACACAGCGTGCTCTTTCATGCACCATCTCCACTGGTGGTAGATTTGAATGGATGTCATGGTGTCACAGAGGAAAGAAGAAAAGCTGGAGACAGAGCTGGTCCTGAGCATGACCACTGAGCAAATGTTGAGCGATTGCAGACACATGACTACTTGTCTGCCATTTTGGACGTGTGACAATAATGGTGACAATGTAATAATAATAATAACAACAATAATAATGATGAGAATTGTTATTAATTTATTTAAAACACGCAGCTACTAAATGCCTCACAGCGTGGACAAAACCACACATGTCCAAGCTAAGTGGGTTTTCAGCACCCATTTAAAACAAACCACAGATTCAGCTGACCTGATAGTATTAGATGACTGGTTCTCCTCCAGGGGTAACAGAACTGGACCAGAGGGAGTATGGTGTCATCGTGAGGAGCTGAGTGGAAAGGCAGTTGTTTCTGCAGCAGGAAGCGTGTAGAGAAGCCAGGTGCTTAGCTTGTGTAGTGGCAACATGTGAGAAAACTCCATGATTAGCCCATCCTTTTTCCTAAGCTCCTGCTTCGTTTGGTGGCTGTTGGCTTTTAACTATGAGTATGCTGGTAGGCAGTGTCCACACACAGCCATAACAATGCTTAAAGGAGACATATCATGCAAAATCCACTTTTTTAGCCCTTAAATACAATTTTTTTTTATGTACTTTGAGTGTCTAGGAGTGCAGGAAATTTAAATGTATTCTCTCCCGGTGCTGCGTAGATATCTTTATATTCTTTTTGGGTCATAATTTTCTCTATTCCCTGTTACATTTTTTTTTTCTGTTACATCACAGTATTTGCCGTGGAACTGCTATACAAAGGCATGGATTTGCGGCTAACCAATTTCGCGATTTTGCTGTCCAGTTCAGTTATGCCAAAGTTGCAAGTAGCCAAGTCAAAATGTTCGATTGTTGGGTGTATTAACCCACACGATTCCTTACATCGCCCCACGGCATCAGAACCTCTTCGAAGTGCCTGGTTAAATTTTATTTTTCCCAGAAATGTACTCAAATTAGTGAGGAAAGTCCTCCTTGTTTCTCTGCCGGTAGATAATCGTATCACTGCTATCAAATTACAAAAATGACCGAACGGGGTGGAGTGGAACGCTCTGCGACCTGGAGGGGGGCTACAATAATGAGGAATTCAGACCAAAGGATTGCAGTTCTACTTTATATAGACCACAAGTGAATGATTTACATATGAAAAGGAAGGATTTAAAAGCATGATATATCCCCTTTAAAACAGCTGCTGGAGGTAGCAAGCAGTTAACAAGCAGGCTAAAAACAAAACATAGTGCTACCTAGGCTAACCTTGGTATCTGACCCATTTGAAAAAGGCTGTAAACCAGGTTTCAGGAAAGGTGCCAAGTTGCAGCAGTGACAGCGACACAGTTGCAGATGGATTAAAAACAAATGATTCAATCCCCCAAAAGAGAAAATTCAAGAAAACCTGTGGTCTGGAAGTGACATAGGATCAATGTAGGATCAAATGAAAAATGAGTATTGCCTAATCCATTGCAAGTAGTTGCTGGAGGTTGATGGCAGATGCTGGGAAAATGATTGTTAAAGTCCCCGTCACACAGGCCTAGAGACTGGTCAGCAACTCCCTGGCAACCACCTGTAGCTAAGGAAAAAATAGTTTTCCCCCCCAAACCTCCTTGTGATTGCTTTGGTTGCTAGCATATTGCTTTGATCATGTTTGGATGGAAGTAACTGATTTGTCTACAAACACTATAGACCAGGGATCCTCACATCCAGGCCTCACGGGCCAGTGTCCTGCAGGTTTTAGATGTGTCCCTGATCCAACACACCTGAATCAAATGGCTGAATTACCTCCTCAGT
>JAVDPK010001571.1:0-13778 GCA_034780415.1 Cichlasoma orientale | reverse complement strand
CACACACACACACACACACACACACACACACACACACACACACACACACACACACACACACACACACACACTGAAAACTGGTACATAAAGATAAATGTACAAAATCACAGCCACAAACACTACAGGTCTTTTAGGTAAGAGGTCCACCTGTGTGCCAAAAGTATGCATACATGATAAAGAAACGACATCATTTGTACACTATGGCAAATTTGACAGCAGGCAACATTTAAGAGCAGCTGAGCGACAACGGTACATTCAATTCATTGGCAATCAAGACTTAACACACACTCAAAACTTCATAGAACCGGCTCAACAAGCACAACCGCCAAAGAAACAGCATCTTAACACAGAGATATGCCACACAGAATAATTACAGTTAAAATAAATATTTTTTTTTAATCAGTTTTGGAACCACTCATTTACTTTTTTTTTTTTTTTTTTTTTTTGCCAAAAGTAAAATGAGATTGATACTAAAAATGTTGGGAAAAAACAAACAAACTACTAGATATTAGCTAGCTGTCCAGGTAGCTTATTTAGCTAGGGGAGAATCACTCTTCTAGTAAAAAATCATGACCAGGTAGTAGAAATCTACTAGGTATGGGAAACAGCTAACCTTTTAAGTTTATTCACAAATTATATATTGTATTTGTTTTTATCTGGGTATAAAATGCAATTCAAAACACAAGTTCAAATAGGGAATTAAATAGGGATCAGATGCTAGCTGTTTCCCTAACAGCTAGATGTAGCTTGCTTTTTAGCATACCGATATAAAAGTGTTATCAGTCTTTTATATAGCTATGTATCTATAATACTTTAAGAAAATATGTCAGGGTTTTGTCTTTGATACATTGGTTTGATATAATAATTCTAAACTAAATGCAAGAAGAGGTTTGTGAAAAGTGGTGTGGTCTCTTGTAGCCAAAATGAAGCTAGTTTGCTCAGTTTTCCTGTAGAATCTCAACAAATTCTCAAGCTTCCCCCTAATCTCACAGTAAATGTTTCAAAACTCACACAGTTCACAGTTCACTAAAGTGAAGGGGAGGGGAGGGATTTGAGATATGGCATGACAAAAATCATTTTTTTTTTCAAATCAATGTTAATATAAATTTTATTGTGGAAATCAAACTTTCGGGCTTGTCATAGAAACAGATGTAAACAGTGATAAAAATGTGGTAAATAAACATCTCAATCCCTTATCCTACACTTCAAAATCCAAAATATGAGGCATAAACAACAAATCAGTGCCTGTCAAATCTTCCCACTCTTTATAATACTTTGCTGCCACCCTGTGGTAGACAAATACACAGCACAGGCATGGTCAAGGAGTTTTTTTTTCTTTAACTCTTCTTTTTTCACAGACAGTAACAGCTTTGAGACATGGTCGTTTACATCTGAGCTGTTTAACACTCAGAGTGACGGCTGGTGATAGACGTAAGCAGCAGCAGAGTGTTTGTGTTTAAAATCACACTCTCTTACACACTGTGTTTCATCTGTTGCAGTTGTTCCACTTTAAAAAAAAAAATCCTGACTATTCAAATAAAATCATCTTCCCTGGCTCTGTTTTCCCCTTTTGTCCACAAGCTGCAAAGAAGATGGATTCTGTATAATGTTATCTAGAGGTTGTGTCTGTTTCTGCAGCGTTGGACAGCAATTTGTGTTTTTGTCTTTCTTTTAGAGTCAAAAATGAGAGACTTGCTATGCCTGTCAGACTCTCACCATTTATGACACTACATTTACGGCACTTTGACCAAGAAAGCCAAGCTCAATCAAAGCAATGAAATCTTACATTAGAACCACAACTATGTTTTATGCACAAAAAAAAGCATGTACACTATACATATAGTTACTTTACATGGCACCATTTCATGGAAAATAAATATAAATCCCTATCTGTAAAGTATCATCAACTCATTGTTCAAAGATACTACATTCTTACAGTATAATCCACATATGACAGTACAAAAAATAAATATGGTGAAAAACTTTCTTCTTCTTTACATCATTTCACATCGTATCCTTTGAAATAATTTTCCCATCTGTACAATTATTATTTGTCAGTCTGTCTGCGCACAAACAAAAGAGAAGAATGAGCAAAACTCAGCGATTGTCAAGAGCTGTCACATTAAAGCATTTAATGTTAACTGTTACAACATTTACCGTTTTTTGTTTTGAAGCCATTTGTGTTTCACGTTGTTGCTAAAATGAAATGTTTTGGATGGACGACAGCTGTAAACAAACAGCTAAATTAATCAGGAATTATGGAAAACTATTACTCGAGTTCAGATTAAAAAGAAACACTCTTTTTTAAAAAAAAAAAGGTTGTTTTTTTTTTAGACTGTGTGTAAGTTATTAAACTGATAAAAAGCAGAATTTCACCAATAAAGTTTTGTGACACAGAGAAAAAAGCACTTTTTTTTTTATCCACACTAAAATCCACCAATCTGTACATTCTTTGAAATGACTCGCTGCACCTTTAAATTACCTGTAAATGAAAATGGTAGCTATTTATGACCGACTAGGCACTTTGGAATATGAGTGTAGGAGATGATTAAAAATTAGATTCAGAACAATTTATTATGGCACAATGGGCTCGAACTCTGATGAGAGAGCTCAAGAGACAATGAGGCCTGTTATGTTTAAGAGCATGTTGACAGCGGGATTCTCATCGCCTACAATAAAATGCTGTACATTTGAACTCATGGCACTATGGAGAGCTTTGGGTAAAAGCGTCCACTATATGGCACATGTACTGTTTATCTTCACAGTCTGCAAAAAAGTGTGTCTGACAAGGGGAAACCAGCTCCACCAGTAGTGCAGCTAGAGGCTCTGGCTGGTTCAGAGTGTAGGTCAGTGGTTCCCAAACTTTCTGATCTGTAACCCTTTAAAACAAAAGTCAATTCACAGCCCACCATCACAATCTGTGAGGATGGGCTGTTTATTTTAAGCCTGAAGATGAGGAACTAGGAGGAAAAAAACTAACAAAAAAAACAATAGCAATGTCCATGTTGCAGGTAACGTCTCACAATCCCTCTGATTCATCTTAGGATTACCAAGGTTGGGGAAACACTGCTCCACACTGCTCATTCTCATCTGTTTTATATTTACTGTATTGTGTTTTTATTTTTTATTTCATAGAAAAAAAAATAGTCCCGAATAGAGTGGGCAGGATCTTCTGGGTCCTCTGGATATGGGATGTAGTCTACAGATTTGGGCTCCAGTTCCTTTTGTTTGAAAAGGTCATTACAATACTGCGTTATCCTAAAGAAATTCTGTTCTAGACACTAAAAGTCACTATTTACACAATCCATGAGTTTTTTTTTAATAAGCTTATATTTTGACATACTCTGTACTTACGGCTGATAGTAGAAAAATGTTTAAATTCAAGACAAAACATTTAAACAATGAGCATTTTTACAAGCAAGGCGAACGTTTGGTTGATATTTAACTTTGGGCTGTAATGAAATCCAGTCAGGCAACCAGTATGGCACTTTGAAGCACATTTACTTTACACCAACAGCCAAATATGACCCCTACATTTTATACTGAACTATTCATCTCTTATTTTCTTAAGTGTTTTTTTGTTTTTGTTTTTAGAACAACTAGTGTTTCTTGTGGCACCATCTCTTTTCTGTTTATAAATAAAACAATAATAGGGGCAAACATTATATAAAGGGGGAGTTAAATCAATAAAATGTAATTTAAATTGGGTTTTGCAACCTAAAGTAGTCTGAAGACGAATAAATTAAACATTTAAATATTTGTAAAACCACATTAAATTATAAAGACATAAAATCCAGCTGTGCACCTCCAGTAAATGTCTTCAGAAAGATTCATATTCTAAAGGCAAAATAACTACATGTGAGAGCTTTGAGGGGCCACTTTGGTCTGTTCTGGTTGGTCTGATGTAGGTAAGTGGAACGGCACCTTGAAGTTGACTCCAGCCAATCAGATGCTCAGGTTGGGAGGCTGATGTTGGCGTTCTCCGCCAGCGGGCTCGACATCCGTATCTGGGAGCTGCTTTTGCTCAGGATCGACAGCTGAGTCCCGCCGTTCACTCCACTGCTGGCCAATGAAGGATGCCTCTGCTGCTTCAGGTCCACAGCAAAGTACCGGTTCACCGTCCAGCTGCGCCATTTCCTCTTGATCTCCGATTGCACCTTCAGGGAGAAACTTCACAAGGTCATTTTTAATGTACTTTAAGCTGTACCAGCTCCACGAAAAGGTACAGTAAACTTGAGATTTTTAGAAGTGTTTACTAATGTGATGTGATAGCGTTGTAATATGACATGGCTTTGATAACAGTTGTATGAGTCATTTGTAGGGTTGATATTGATTTGCAGTCATGTGAAAAAGAAAGCACACCCTCTTCCAGTACTAAAGGTTTATGTATCAGGACATAATAAAAACAATCTGGTCCTTAGCACGTTTTAAAATTAAGTAAATACAGCCTCATATGAGCAACAACACATGACATATTACACCATGTCATTATTCAGTTAACAAATTAAGCTAAAATGCAGAAGCAGTGTGTGAAAAATATATGCACATTTTCTGCTTTAGGAATTCAGAGAGTAAGTGATCATCAGCAGGTGTAAGCATCTCCATAAAAGCAAGAATTCTGACAGTTTTCAGGTCTGTGTTGACACGTGAAGGAGGAAAGACAGCAATGACCTTCAGCAGTGACCTTTGAGAAGCAATTGTTGCTGCTCCCCAACCTGGGAAGGATTATAAGGTCACTTCCAAACAATCTGAAGTCCATCATTCTACAGTGAGAAAGAGAATTCACAAGTAGAAAACATTCAAGACAGTCGCTAATTTTCCCAGCAAATTCACCCCAAGGTCAAACCATCTAGTGCTCAGAGGAACTGAAAAAAAAAAGACCCAACATCTTTCTTTATGGATCTCAGCATGGAAAATGTTAAAGTTCCTGACAGTACAATTAAAAAAAGACTTGGGTCATGTGACAGGACAATGATCCCAGGCACAGAGGCAAATCTATCTGAGAATGGCTGAAAAATAAAAGAATCGAGGCAATGCAATAGCCCAGTCAAAGTTTAGACCAAGCTCGACAAGCTAAAGCAACGTGGTGAAGAAGAGTGGGCCAAAGTTCTTCCACAACATAGTGAATGTCTGATAAAATCATACAGAAAACAATTCCTTCAAGTCATTGCTGCTAAACGTGATTTCAAAGGTTTTGAATCATGGAGTGTACTTAAATAAATTAAATAAATAATGACAGTGTAATATGTGTTGTTGTTCATCTGTATTCAAATTATTTTAGAACCTGGTAACGGCAGACGATTTTTTAAATGTCCTGATAGGTGCTCTTTTTTCACCACTGCATGTGAGTATTGTATTTATTTTATTACATCAAAAACATGGTAAAAAGCTGGGCACAGTATTTTCAGTACAGGCCAATATTTACCAACTACTGCTTTACATAATATAGCTAAATAAATCACTAAATAAATGATAAATTGCTTCTGCACCACTTGCAGATGTTTCATGGGAGAAGTCTGTCCTCATGTTTACTTACAATTAAAATATATTATATTATACATATTGTGGTTTGTATTTCATAAACAAAACATATAAAAATATTATAATGAAGTGAGTGTGTATATGTATAAAAAAGGGGGGGGGGCTTACCTCTCCATTGAGGAAACAGTAGAGGACAGCTACCACAAAGCCCTGAGGAGAAGGATGGAGGCAACAAATGAGAGAAAATTAGCTTGAGCTGCAGCATCATCTGACTGTGGCAATATGTGAACGTTAAAATGATTAAGCTCTTCATCACTCCCTGATGAAGGCTTGTGTGCTGAAATGCATTGGAGATTTTTTAGGCTAAACACGACTGTGACATGGAAAAAAATGTCATTTTAAATTTTATGTGTAAAGAAAGTGCCATGGAATTCTTTGATGATTTAGCATCAAATAAATCATTTTCTTTTAATTATAACAGTCTTCTTACACTCACATATTCCCTTTTAAAGATGCTAACAGATTTTTTTAATTGCTGGCTTGTCTGATAAATCTCAGCTACTATGTGAAACTGAACAATCCACCAGCTTTACCCAGTTACAAGTACTGTAGTTTCTCAGTCTTTATCATAGTTGCTTTTCTTTTTCTTTGTGCTATCTTCCATTATATTTGTCTGAAATCTGCACAGCTGGTGACTTTGTGCTGAGTCCATTGGGACATAATGTAGGCAGCAAATGATGGTGGCAGGTTAATCTGCACTTAACCAATGATGGCAGCCCTCCCTGTATTTTATTAGAAAAAGGACAGACTTTAGAAAAGCCTATCATCCACCCTTGATTCAAAGTAGAGCCAATAATATTGTGGACCATCATATCTACATGCAGCCAAACTTTTTTTTTTCTCACTTTTAACAGCCACAATTTTGTGCAAATATGTTTTTCAATGTGCTGTCAAAAATTTTAAGTGCAAAAAATTAGTAGGTGGTTAGCTAGTCACCCCTAATGGTATCTCTCTAAACAAACATACAACAATTTTAAATGAGTCATTTTTGTGTTTTTGTTTTTTAATCATCTCTGATGTTGATCTTTCACAGATGAAACACATTTCTTCCCGGCATCAGAGAGAATACAAAGTAAATCATTTGAAATCTATTTTATGCTTTTATAAATCCAGTTTCATTGCTGCAGGGCTCTTTCATTTTAACAGCAGCTTTCATATATTATATTTAACTGTATGTAGCTTTATGGTTTTTTATTCATCACTACCACTTAATGTGTTGCCCAATATTATTTTTACAGTTTCACAATCGCTTCCAGTAAAAAGCCTTTATGAGGTATGCACTTAGCTCTTATTCACTGTGCATAGCTGTTGATAATGAGAAGACAATTTTTGGATATCACTAGCACTCTCCTTAAGAGCCTGCTGTATCTTGTATACGCACATGATTTATTAGCACATTATGTTCTCTCGTTCATCATCCGGCGCCTCTCTTTAAATGAAACTGGATGATGAAGGAGCTGTAAGAGCGTACCTGGAAGGATCCAAGCCCCAGCTCAAACACAAGCCTCTCCCTCTTGCTGACATCTTCAGGTGAGAAGGCGAACACGGTGTAGTGAATACCAAAGAGAGGGATGAGCAGGAGGGTGGAGCGCGCCAGACGCCTGAACACACAACAGTAAACAGTTTAATGAGATGGAGTGAGACATAAATCAAAGTCATTTTTAATGTGGATTTGCTGCAGCTGGTCAGTGTAGCGGCAGGTGATGCAAATGTTGCACCCCTGATGCAATGTTGCGACACATTTTGCCACGATACTGATGTTTGACTATTTAGTTAAGCCACAAATTAAAAAGTTCTCTGTTGATCCTCAGTTTTGTATAAGAAAGAGGATTTACTTAAATGAATACTTAAAATGTTCAAAGTAAAGGAGAAGGCTGGTGATATTCTGTGTTTTTCTTAATGTCAACAAACCCACTGAAAAGACCAAAACCAACAATAAACTGGTAACATGTAGCCTAAAGCCCTTCATTTTTACCAGAATATATTAAAATAGATCAACGAGCCATCTTCTTTCATTAAGTGATATGCTCCCTTTTTTTTTTTAAATGAACTTGGGCACTATAGTTCTTTTAAATTCCACATAGACAGTGATGCATAAATAAAAACTAAAAATCAACATTGCCCAGCTGTTGAGCAATCTAATATTACACAGGCTACAGAGCAGGAAAATTAGAAAGTATTGGACTGGATTTGTTGACAACCAGAAAAATAGAATAACACCACACTTACATTCTTAACTTTATGCATGAGGTTTATTTTAATGCAGTGCTCTTTTTTAGGTCAAATTCTGACAACAGACTGACAAGAACACACACACACACACACACACCACGTTTGATACTTTATGGCAGTCACATGAAGCTACACGTGTCATTACACTGTGGTGTGTCTCATGGAACCAACGACACTGGCTGACACACAATATCAATAGCACAATACAGACAAACACTTGGAGGACACAATTGTGCAAAACAATGGTTTTCACAGTGTGGTCCAGTGGTCGCCAGGGGTCCTTATGAAATAGGCTGACATTTAGAGTTTGACTCATTTTCTTGCTGAGAGTTATAGGAGAAGGTCACGTTGTATCTGTCCATTTACTATGATGCTGGTTAACACCAGTGCAAGTTTAGGTAACAAAAATCTTATATAGAGAGGTATCTGCAAGTCCACAACTCACTGTTTAACATATTTTCTATATTTATCTGAATAAAAATCAAAGTCTCTTTTTTTTTTGACAATTTATGATTTAAAAGCAATATAGTGTGGTTACACTGTACACTCTTGGTTAGCAGTTAAAGAGGTGTTGCTCTTATCATCTAACTCTGAGCAAGAAAGTAAATAATATCCCAAAATATCAAATTCCTTTCATTCTTTTATCATCTACTATATCAACTACTATAAGAAAGATTTAACCACCAGCACCAGAAATATAAATGAGAGAAAAAAAAGAGAAATGAACTTAAAATGAATGATTTAATCACTTTTTAATCTAATAATTTTCCAAAGCATGAGCAATCGAGTTAAATTTGGTCTGTTCTGTAAGTGTGATAATGCATTTCGGCACCTCTACAATATAAAAATATAAAAATAAAATATATAAACTTTAAGAGCCCCTGGTGTAAGATACAAACACACACACACACACACACATACATGCGGTCAACACAAGACAGAAACCCACACCAACACACACACACGCACGCACGCACACACTTACAGTGTGATGGTGGATAACTCTGACATCCTGCACGAATGCTGAACTGCCTGTGTGGGCTCACTGAAGCATTTCTGAGCACAGCTGCTACACAGCACAAAGACAACACACAATACAACAAAGACAATGTCTTTAGGGACACAGACACACAGTCTCACGCGCACACACATCTTCACACTCGGTCACGCACACTCAGGTCTAAGCTGCAGAAGACAATGGTATTATCTGCTGGGTCTCCAAAGACACTATCCTGTGGGAGGGGAGCAGGAGTGATGTCTGGATACAGTACAACTCCATAATGAGGCTCAAACTTCCTGCCACCAGCTTCTATAAATGAATCTGAAAATTAAAAAAATAATAATCTAGGCAGACATATCAGAGATATTATAGAGTGTTACAACATATTTCTTCAGTCTGAAAATGGCTAAATTTATGTGTTTGTGACACAAGAGAGACAATAACCCCTGTGCAACATATGCACGTGTGTGTTTTATGACAAAAATGTCACCCAGCTTTAAATATACAAGTGATACCTTTCGTAGGATCAGCTTGTTGTAGGTTTTGGTCTTTTAGGTCTTTTGTTGTAGGTTTGGGGATCTTATGACAAAATCAAAAATGTAACAGTGCCAGCCTTAACTTATAATTCTGAATCCTATCTCTGTAAAAAGCAGGTCTGCAAGATCTAGAAAACCACAGTAATCAACACTTTTAGTTAAAGCATAAATTCTTCATCCAAATTCGGACATTTCTGAACACACATTTAACCCCACTGATTGTAACTTACAGGTAAATGCTCGATTCATTTCCTCCAATATCAGGGGACTGCAGCTTCTGGACCAGGATCACAATAATTCCAATGAAGAGGACGAAATTGATCTGACATGAAACATACAAATATTATATGATGAACCTGCAAATCTCGCCATTCCAGTCAGTTAAGCATTGCCTCTTTAGCTGCTCTACTTGGTTTTCTGTTGCCAGCAGAGATTGCTGGTTGCCTTTAAAGTTGGTCTACTCAGTCACACACTCTCTCTCATTTTTAATTGCTTTGATTTCTTTGAATTTTGCATTCACACTGATTTTTCAATGCAAGTAGTTTAGTTATTTGAACAAATCATTTTCACTTTTGTTTCACACCACATTAGGATGGACCGGACTCAAACTGAGGCCATTGCAGGAAAGATTTTAGCCTCTGGTTTTGCAGGTGAGAAACACTCCATTTTCCTCTTTTAGAGGGAGTCAAGGACAAAAGGAAAACCGAATGAACAACCAGCAAATATCATACCATTATGGACGCCACCACAGGTCCTTTGATCACCCACCAGAGGGCAGTGTTCTCATTTGTATCCCAGCATCTGGAGGACAACCGTGCAGTTCAATAATCAGTTACCATGCTGCAGACATTAGGGAATGCATAACATCATACATTTTGTCAAACAAGCCATTTACCAAATAAAAAAGGCCAAAAAGTCAGATGAGTGAGGAGGATTTAAAACGGAAGGATACACTTCTCAACAGTTGACAATAAAAAAATGTTTTACAGTGTAATACTATCCCATGGTTTTTGTTTTCTTACACTCATATTACATCATATATTGTGGTCAAAAAATGATAAAAGACTGATGAAAAGGATGCAATAACAAAGAGCTCAACAGAGGCTTATTAACTGGCCCAACAAAGGGATTTATTTTCATGATGGAAAAACATAATCAGTATTTATCAGTCACCCACTCATATGAATGGGTAAGTGTGTCCAAACTTTTGACTGGCACTGTATTTGTTCATACTCAAATCTAAAGCAGTAACTACAATAATTACATAAATATTGTGTAAGATAATGCATAATATTTGCTTCTAAATTATAGTGGAGCATGAGTGTAAAGTAGCAGGAGTACATGTACTAAGTTTTTTTTCAGTGACTAAAGGTAGGGAAGAGGAGTTTAGACATACCCAGTGTCATGAAAATGAAGCCTCAGAACAGCCCAGACAATCACACAAATTGTGGGAGTTCCTGCAATCATTAACAAAAAGAAAATATATAAGTCCATATTCATAAAATGGATAAAACAGACGATGTTAACATTACTGAAGTTTGGACATATGTTATGGGCAGATAAGTATTTTTGTGGTTACAATCCTGTTTATATTGTTCACATTCAAATATATTACAGACTGTAATCATAATCAGCAGATGAAGGAGGAATTCAGAAAGAAAAAACAGTTGTTCAATCTACTTTTAACAAGAAGTGCACAATTCAGAAGATATCGCTTTTATTTTATATTTTATGATGCGTTGTTTCTTTTAGTGTAAAAGTCTGAATTGGTATGAAAAATGTTTAAAAGGTTCTCAGCACTGATTTAAAAATTCACAATATGAGTAACTATGCTCATTGGCCACTTCATTAGGTACAGGTTGCTAGTACTGAGTTGGATCCCCTTTTGCCTTCAGAACTGCCTTCATGTTTCATGGCACAGATTCAACAAGTTGCTGGAAACATTCCTCAGAGATTTTGGTCCATATTGACATGACAGCATCACACAGTCGCTGCAGAGTTGTCTGCTGCAAATCAATGATGAGAATCTCCTGTTTCTCCACATCCCAAATGTGGTGCATTGGAATGAGATCTGGTGACTGTGGAGGCCATTTGAGTACAGGGAACTCACTGTAATGTTCAAGAAACCAGTTTGAGATGATGGAAGCAGCCATCAGAAGATGGGTTTAAAGGGATGGACATGGTCAGCGACAATATTCATGAAGGCTATGGTGTTTAAACAATGCTTGGTTGGTACCAAGAGGCCTAAATTATACCAAGAAAATATCCCCCACACCATTATGCTACGGGCAGCAGCCTGAACCACTGATACAGTACAAGGCAGGATGGGTCCATGCTTTAATGTTGTTTGCACCAAATTCTGACCCTACCATCCAAATTTAGCACCAGAAATCGACTTATCAGACCTGGCAACGTTTTTCTAGTCTCCTATTGTCCGATTTTGGTGACCCCATGTGAATTGTAACCTCAGTATCCTGTTATTAGGCAGCCGGTGATGTGTTCTACTCCCGTAGCCCATCTGCTTCAAGGTTCGTTGCACTGTGCTTTCACACATGCTCTTCTGCATACTTTGATTTTAATACCAACAACGATGCCACATTCAAAGTCACTTAAATCACCTTTCTTCCTCATTCTGATGCTCAGTTTGAACTACAGCAGGTCATCCTGAACATGTCTACATGCATAAATACCTACTGCCATGCAGTTGGCTGTTTAGATATTTGCGGCAACCAGGAGTTAAACATGAAGTTAGTTCTAGTCTGTTTCAGCAGCAATGAAATGGCCAGTGACTGTAAATTGGTCACCGCTTTATGTCAATCGTGGCAATAAATGTGAAAATGTCTACTTACCCCACCCAACAATGGTGTACCAGTAGAAGTAGCGTCTCTCGGGAAAGAAAGTCTCCACCAGCAGAGTGAAGAGATACAGACCTTCAATGAACAGCCAGAAATAGTTGGACATGACACAGTAATGGAAGAAAACCATCACTGCTTTGCATGCCACCTGCATGTGAAGACACAGGATCAAAGTTATTTCATCTGTGATTTCATATCTGTATGAAATGACTGGATGCTGGATAATCAATATTATCTTAGAAGAAGGTACAAATTGTGCAGCATTATTACCATAAACAAGAAAATTAGGCTTCAAAATTTCAGTAAAGTTAAATATAATAATCTGTTGTTTTCATTTTATGAAGGAAAAACATGTTTCTTTGGTTTAAACAGAAAAATTCATGTTTAATGGTCAGTCTTTCTTCAAAAGCAAAAGACCCCCAATGTCAGAGTGACATGCCTGCAAACAACAAGGGCGCAATACCTGTGCACAATACTGTAATAAACCTAAAGATTTAGCATGAGCTGATGAGCTAACATGCAAACAGCGGGAGCGAGTCACCTACATGGCAGGCGGAGTGTCATCCGATGACATTGTGTTAATGACTAAAGTTCATATTCACTGCGGGGTCAACCAATTACACCACTGATCTGATTGTCTGTACCGCCATGACAATGACCTGCGATTGCCATGGCAACAGTGGTAAAGCAGGATAAAAAAAGAGGGAAAAAAGGGCAAAGTAACCATTGATATGTTAATAGGACTCTAGTAGAAGATTTCCACTGGCCTTGCTAAAGCCATTAGCGCACCTAATTAGGTTTATTTATCATGGCTGCTTAACAACAGCGAACAATGTATTCTTATCAGACAAAGGCTAAGAGCTTGTTCTGCATTTGTGATCAGGGAGTATTAGTCATCTAATAGCATGTTTGCTTTTTGTAACATTTGCATCTGACTGAAGTTCTTTCAAAGGTGAACAACAAACAGGAAAAACTGGAAGAGACGTATTTCTCAAGTTTCAAATTCTCACTATGTCGCGAACAAAACAGGCCCGGACATAAATTTTTATGCCTGTTTTTTTTACAAGACGAGTTGCTGGACTTTGGTGGAACACCCGATAAAGCAGCAAACTGATTTTACTGACTCCATTGCGCAATTATTTTGTCAGGGAAGGGATTGTTAAGAATATTAAAGGCTGTGGTTTAAAATAATCTGTTTGAGATGTAAATTAATGAACTAATTAACCTTGGAAAATCACCAATTTTTCATTAATAACCAAAGAAGTAGTCATGAATGCTTCCCATCAGCCACCATTCAAGTATGTATTATGTTTGGTGTTACTGACTGTGTGCACGAAGCAGTGGTCACTGTCTTCCTGAGCATACAGCACACCGTCCTTGATGAAGACTGAGATGGCTCTCAGGATGAAGGACACAAACAGATTCATGTGAATAAAGTTCCTGGTGCAGTGGAGCTTCCTGCAGAGATGAGAAAGGACATATACATACATCTTTATCTTTTCTTTACATCAGAGCACTCCAGGTCTGGCCTTGTAACCCTAACCACACACACACACACACACACACACACACACACACACACACACACACACACACACACACACACACACACAC
>JAVDPK010001570.1:488695-500320 GCA_034780415.1 Cichlasoma orientale | reverse complement strand
CGATCTCACAAGAGGACAGCGCAGCAGCACTAAAATGGCGCCGCCTCTAATCCGACTCTCTACAACCAAAAAGTACATATGGTCCAATCTTGCATTCTGATTGGTTCTAGGGACATGGAGGCTTTTACGGGCAATGGGAAGTGGCATTTTGAGACTTTTGATAATTCAAACTAGTCAGAAATGGGTATTTAATGGGTTATGACGTGACATGATTGGCGTATAGTACTTGTGGCAGTACTTTTTGGGGGACAGATGGAAATCTCTGACAGGCCGGATGTGGCTTGCGGGCCACCAGTTGATATTCACAGGTGTAGACTTTATATGTAATCACCCTGCGCAAAAATGTCAAGTTTGATGTGAATGCATCAAACATATTTACTACCCCTTCATATCTAAATCAGTGGTGTTCTTTGCCCTCATTGGTAGTTACTTCAATTGAGCACTTCAAAGCTGACGAAAGTTGAGACCTCTGCATTTTCTACACAGCAAGGTTATTCATTAATAGTGTGGTGATGATTTTGTCAAAATATGTAAATTAATATTTGGACAGTAATCTCTGGTCCCTGTAAAGCAAGAGCATGAAACAGATTGGGTGCTTTTAAGTTCCCTGGCTGCAAAGACGGCAAAGCCATGTTTTGTAATCTGACACAAAATGCCGTCCTATTCCTGCCATTTTGAGCTCTTTTGAATTCATACTCATGCATTACAGCTGTGCACACAGATGACATCATCATTTATGTCTTTGAGGATTTAGTGCTTATAGGCCTTGAGGTGGTCATTATGATTGGACCCACATGACCCAATTTGGAGCCTTAGATCCTCACATGAAGCCCTTCTAGTTGTTCCAAAGTCATCGCTGACATGTACAAGTGAACTTAATATTTTAACCTTAAACAAAATTTATCTTGTTTTGTTTGGCCTTCTGTTTTTATTTACTATCTGAATGTCCTCTTTTTGTTTGTCTGCCAGAGCACGTTGACCGTTACTACAAAAACATTAAACAACAATAAAATCAAACCATGTGGGAATACAACTATTGAATTACATGCTCAAGAGTGTGTGTGTGCACTATTTGTAGATTAAACTTTTGACTTCAAATGGTAATAAAAGTAATTTTGTATTTTCTTTGCTCTTCTCAGTGGACACAGAGGAGGCAGCTTTGCTTCACGAGGAGGCCACAATGACCATAGAGGAGCTGCTGGTACGATACGGCCAGAACCGCAATGCTGTCAAACATGCAGCCGCCACAAGGTAGGCTGCTGAAGTTAGGACTCTTTATACAAGGAGTAAGACGAATGTGGCAGTGTTAAGTGGGGATGTGAACTTAATGGAAATGTTAGCTTATGAATAATTCTCAGTGGTGGTCATGCCATGCACACCAACAGGTAAAGGGGGTGAGATGTTTTGCAGCCATGATCTACACAAAATCACCTCAGTACCCAACTTTAACAACCTGTTTTTCCCCCTTGTTAAGTTGTTCATATTTTTAATAATGATAACATTATGAAATCTATGATCCAACAGCTTGGGTAGTCCAAGAACTTGGTTGGTGTTAGTGGAGACAGTTAAAAGCTACAAAAGTAAATTTTAACTTTTGTGTTAATCCCAGTGCTACAGCAAAGAAGGGGTCCAGCCCACAGCCTGAGGCTTCTGCAGACCAAGGGGAAGATTTGGATGAGCAGAAAAAAGAGGGACTAAATGGAGAAGTGGAGGAGGAGGAGGACGACAGCAATGAGAAGACGAAGGAAGGTGAAGGAGCAACATGTGGGTCTAAGCTACGAGCCTGTCGGCGAAGAGGAGGCGGCGATAGCGGCAGTTCAGGTACAGAGATGTTCAGGGGATTTATTACAGAAACTCTAAAACTGTAGATCCAATTTTAACATGGTAATTACAGATGTAGAGTTCCTAAGTGATTGTCTGTATCTTGGTCAGTGTTGTGCACACAAGTATTAACGGCCGCTTAAGTATCTTGGGCAACTTATATTAATGTTTTTTGTTAGCCCTTCCAGCTAAAGGACTGATGAGCTTATGCCACAGTGATGTGCCCATCCATCCACAATTCACAATTGTTGCGAGCATTGGTCAGATTTGAGAGAAACTTGCACACATGGATCACCAAACTGTGCTCAAATGTCTAATCTGTGAATTGTGATGAATCGTGAGCCGCATGGGCTATTACGTCACTGATGTTCTGGTTTTATTCATTTATTTAGTCTGTTTGAGAGCGCGTCTGTGAGCAGTTTCCTACTGGTCTATCCTCCTCGCTTTTATTTTAACAGTTCATGTGCCATTATGTCGAGCTCACCAAGGCTGGAGAGCAGAACAAAGGCGTCCGTCGTCAGCTTCAGTTCGAGGCTGTTTAACAAATTAATCAGTCACTGCTCTCTCATTGCTGTGTACTTATTTTCACTCTCTGCTCCACTTGTTTCTCTTTTCTTCCTCCTTGACAGCAGCTGACAGTGGAGCTGACTCAGGAAGCTCCAATGGTGAGGAAAAGGCTGGTAAAGCAGAAGGAGATGCAGGTCCCTCCTGCTCCTCTTCATCCTCAAAGGGTGCAGGAGATTCCAAGTCCAGATTTTTTGATGACAGTGAGTCTGAAGGAGAGGAGGAGGAAGAGGCCAGTGAGGAAGAGGTGAGACTAGGAGACGAGATGAGTGTATTTTTTGGGCTGTGAAAGTTCACTCTGAATCACCATTGAAATCACTGTTTTAAACTTAGGATGTCAGTGAAGATGAAGATGGTGACAGCAGTGAGGTGGAAGAAGAGGAGGATACAGAAGAGGGAGAGGAAGACTCTGAGGATGAAGATGAGGAGGAAATGTGTCTACCTGGAATGGATGGCAAAGAGGAGGTGTGTACAAAGGGGGCATCTGAAACTAAACTACTTCTATAAAATGTTTTGGGGATGCTGAATAAAAAAGAAACCAGTGTTTTAAGTAACAATTCTTTTTCTGTGGTTTTGCTGTTGTGCGCCCATTTGAACTAACCTAAAATTTATGTAAGCAGCAGATGAATCTAAGCCACTGACCCCAGTACATTTTCTAATATGCTGATATCAGTAGAGATGGACTGATAAATCAGCTGAATTTTAGCCCAGTTTACTACCTAGTTTGGGGCTGCGGTTTATGTTTTGAATGGGGTTGTAAAAGCTTCTAAGCCTCATTTTTGCAACTGTGTTTGATTGGTTTTATTTGATTTATTGTACCCAAAATGCTGTTTGTTACTTTCAAGAAATGACCAAGTTGGCATTAATTTCTTTTTTTTTTAAACGGAAGTAATTTCAAGCTCTGAATCATAACCTTATTATCAAATAAGATTTAAGTAAGCTGTAAGTTGGCTGCAGAAGCCTAAAAAGTTATTTGTACCACTTGTTTAAATGGAAGAAACTTTGGCTCCCTTGGGCATTGATTATACTCCTTTGTGGACACGGACAGCTGGAGACTCGACACCCGAGCAGTCATTCTTGTTATACTTCTTTGAAGTCCGCTGCCTGGGGTGCATGGATAGCTGGTGCATTGTAATGTTAGTTCTCCACAGATGATTCCGTGTGGTCACAAAAAATAGGCAGGCACATGGTCATCCCCATGTCTGATGACAATATTTGTGATGTAGTAGTGACGAAGTCACTCAGACCGGAGCGGACCCTAGTAGACTCAGGGATGTGGAAAGTATGAACCCAGCGTTTTTTGTTTTTTCTCTACCCATATAGAGTACCAGTTAAAAGTTGTGTCGAAACGTTTGACTGGCACTGTATATGAAAGCTTTTTTTTTTTTTTCATTGACTGCCTTTCTGTCATAAAATAAATTGGACAACTCAAATGAAATGTTTAGTCTTATTTATTTTAAAGATGATGGTTTGGCTGTGTCATTATAAACCCTTGTGTAGTGTTAACAGTGTGTCACATCTCCCATATTTGTGTGTTTACAGCCCGGCTCAGACAGCGGCACCACGGCCGTCGTGGCTCTGATCAGAGGGAAGCAGCTGATTGTGGCCAATGCTGGAGACTCTCGCTGCGTGGTGTCTGAACGCGGTAGGTCCAATGTATTTGATACAAGTGCTGAGTTATAAAATGTCAAAACCAAACCGTGCATTAAGTCAAGGGTTTCTGGTGTGTAGTGACTCTCTGCACTGCAAATGTGCAACATCCAGTCTGTTGTTTATATTGTGTTCTGTGAGAAGTAGGAGGCAGGTTTTCTCCAGTGGCACCATAAAGATTGAAAACCTCGTAGCTGTACCTCTTGTTGTGGTACCTCTTACAACAGCAGGAACTTTGACCTTTTTTTTTTTTTTTTTTTTTCTTCCTGTTATTTATTCTCTGACATGGTACTGAACAACAGCTCATCGAAGTGTCAGACTCACGGATGCTGCTGAAATGCACAGTTAAGATTGTTTCCATAAAAGGTTTTTGGATTGTTCTTGTCTGAAATGTAAAAGCTCTGTTTCTGCGTCACTGCAGGCAAAGCTGTTGACATGTCATATGACCACAAGCCAGAGGACGAAGTGGAACTAGCTCGTATCAAAAACGCTGGAGGGAAGGTGACAATGGATGGGCGCGTCAACGGTGGACTGAACCTTTCCAGAGCCATTGGTAGGTGACTGTGAGACCTTTTAGATTAATCCTTGGAATCACTCCTATTGATTTTCTTTAGAATTAATGCATCCGTCTAAATACTGTACCAGTGCTTCATTTGGTGTCCAGTGTTTGCACGCTGTCCTCTGTAGTGATTGAACTGTTAATCTGAACTCTGACTCTCAGGTGACCACTTCTACAAGAGGAACAAGTCTCTGCCACCAGAGGAGCAGATGATTTCTGCCATGCCTGATGTTAAAGTTCTGACGCTTAACGAGGACCACGACTTTATGGTCATTGCCTGCGATGGCATCTGGTGAGTTTATGTGGTCATTTGTGCCTTTAACTAATTATTCATTACAATTCACGTGTTTGGTGGACATAAATGAAATGAAGTGAAAAACTCGAGCTAAGCAATTCATTTTGTACCTGCAAGGCAAACACATACTCCTGGTTTCCCATGTTTAGATTCAGCTGTTAAGTCCTGCTTCTACTTGTGTTTGTAGGAATGTGTTGAGCAGTCAGGAGGTGGTGGACTTCATCAGTGAGAGGTTCAAACCAGACCAGAGTGGCAAAGCCCGGCCTCTTTCATCTATAGTGGAGGAGGTGAGCATGAAGACAGTCAGATTTCATAATGAAGTGCACTGTAATCATCAGGGATTAAACAGTTCTCCACTTGCTAGTAGGGCAAAAAATACTAGTTGGTTAAACTAACTATTTAGTTAGTGTTAGTAAATACTAAAGTGTTAACTATTAGTTCTAATGCAATTTATGGTCTTACGTTGGCATCTATTTGTGTAGCTCCTTGACTACACACAGAAAGGAACTGCGGGAATTTGAACCACACGAAGGCTATAAAGACTTGTGCAGTTCTCCAAAGCCAACAGCCTGTACAGTCATGTGAAACTCTCTCTCTCTCTGTCTCTGTCTCTCAGTCTCTGTGTGTGTGTGTCTGTGTGACAGGACAATGTAAACAAGTGAGGTGGAAAAGTTAGGCCTTCAAGTGTCCCATGTAACAGTGTGGTTTTCAGTTTTTTAGTGCAGAAGATGAATGCTTGTATGTAGGCTGTGTCAGAAAGAAATGGGCATATAACCACTCACTGTTTAACCATTTTGTGCAGGTGTATGGAGGTTAACCTGATGCGACATTGTGTGCGCAATGTCATGCATGGTTCAAAGTGCCACACATTTGAGCAACATTTTATTAATCAACTCAAATTTTAAAACAAATGTGATGAACTGGTTTAAATCTTAAATATATGTGCATTATTTGTACAATATTCAAACTCTTCCCTTTGATTAATATTTTATTAAATTAGTCATCAGGAGCATCCCAAGTAAGCATTATGCTGTCTTCTCACCTTAATTGACTCAAACACATTGTCCAAAGTTCAGTCTTTAATTTCAAATTTCATGTCTTCCTGACAGTTGTTGGACCACTGTTTGGCCCCCGACACATCTGGTGACGGGACAGGATGCGACAACATGACCTGCATCATAATCAGCTTCCGGCCACACTCGTCTTCCACAGAGTCGGATGACACAAAGAAGAGGAAGCACGCAGAGGAGGGAGATGGGACTGAGCAGGAGGAGAATGGGAATGACAGCAAAAAGGCAAAAAGTGACTAAAGAGGAGACGAGAGGAACTGTCCCAGATGGAGCAGCTGGTCCCAGGCTACCCCAGACACACCTTCTGTTCAAAATTAAATCCTTACCTCACAAACATCATTTCACCCTGAAACAGACATTACAAAGGCCATGCCAAACTGAGACCATAAGAATAGTTTTGGTTTTTTTCCCCTGTTTTCTGTTCACACCCTGCAGTAGTTTCTTTTGATTCATTCAGATGGAAAGAGGCTGGAAACACTTTTAGTTCTTAAATTCACAAAAGGCAGACTCACCAGTCAGTAACACACTAAATACAACGTCAGTTTCCAGCCATTAGGGGGCTGAAGGGAGAGTCAGTCTAAAGAACTAGATGTGTAGATCCCTGCAAACAAGTGCCGCACTGTTTTGTTTTTTTTTGTTTTGTTTGTTTTGTTTTGGGGTTTTTTTTGGTTTTGTTTCCACATGACGGTTTGTTTTGGTAAAATTTGAGTGACGGTTCGTGAAGTCATCTGAGTCAAATTCATGTCAAATTCATGTGACATGCGCTTGCATTGTGGCTTTGCATTGTAAAATGTTATTCAGACATGAAACTGCGCAATGATCGCTTGATTTTTGCCAACTATGAATTCCTGTTTCGCATCCTCTTCACTAACTAACTGAACCCAGAGCAGGGAAATTGATGCTGGTTGTCACACAGTAACTGTAAAGGAATTAATTAAATGACAGGACTCCCAAACTGAAGCTTCGTGATGCTGTGATAATGAATTAGCTGGGTCAGTTTGTGTAGCTCTACACATCATGAAGAGGGACCACACAGATTTGGGGTCTTTGTTCAGTTGCTTTATTTTGCCATTTATATTTTTCCCTTTTTAGCTTTTTAAAAGTTCAGTCTTGCTGATGACACACCGGCCCAACACATCACCCTTTGTCCTGCCTTTTTTCATTCCTGATTTGTGTTTTATTTTGTTTAAATTCTGTTACCAGATGGGAAACGTGCCAGGGTCTTTGAGCTAGTGTAATTTCCACCAGTAAGATTTGATAGCGGGGAAACCGAGGCAAGCCTTGAATGTCCATCCAGAGGGAAGTGCCGATTGGAGCCCGGGACTCACACCTATATTCACGTCAGTTACTGTCGCTGTCTCTCATTCCCATTGTAACTCATTTTTAAGGATATCTTTAGGATGTTTTAAGTAAAAAGTATTTCCACTCAGCTGTTTGTTTTTCATTTATGATAATCAGTCCTCTGGCAGTTTTTCTAAAAAAAGAAAATTAAAAAAAAAAACAAAGAAATCCTTTTGTGAACACTCTGAAAACTCCTTGATGCTGGAATGGGGGCAGGATGCACAAGGTTATTCTGAGTGGAAATACAGTTTGAAGCTAATAAGACAGCATAGATTTTTGTTTTCTGCAGAAGCCTCATTTAAAACATTGTGTGACTGTAAAGGTGTTTCCAGTGTCCTATCTTGTCACCACACCCTTTTTTCTGTACATAGTTTTTCAATACTGGTAATTGAAGAAAAAGTAAATGCTTTTTCTTTGTAATCGTGAGTCAGTGTGACATTTTGGTGCATACTCTTTTGACACCAGTATGTAAGTACATACAAATACATTTTTTTAAATAATCAAACTGTATTTCTCTGTGTGTGCCTGTTATTTCTTATTTGAGACAAATGTGTATTTTAGAGGGGTGATCAAGCTCAAGTTTGGGTGTTGCAAAAATATTTTTTTTCCCTATTAAGAAATTGCCATTAATTTCAGTCGATTTATTTTTGCTGTCTGCAAGCATAAAGAATTACACCCTGAGATATTTTACATTAACTTATTTTCTAAGTAAACCTTGATATTAAAGAAATGGAACAATTGTTAATGTTCCTTTTGTTAGTCATAACAGTCATGGGGCAAGAGGTGGGGTACACCCTGGACAGGTTGTCAGTCAGGGTTAACACAGATAACCAGTCACCAGTTAACCTAGCATGCATGTCTTTGCACTGTGGGAGGAAGCCGGAGGACCCAGAGAAACTATGCAAACTCTACAGAGAGAGAGGCCCCAGCTGACTGGTGGATTCAAACATGACTTTCTTGCTGTAAGGGTGACAGTGCGGCACCACTATGTTGCCCTTCTGTGAAGTTATACTAGAAAAATTGCTAATCCATGCAAGTCCAGTAATTGGACTCATTGGCTCTGCCCCTGCAACCAGTGTTTAAGTCAAAAGGTATTGGAGTAAACTTGTATTCTGGAGTTCTCTTCATAGAAGTTGAACTGACAAAAACTTTTTTTTTTAAAATCAGACACTTTGTTTCTGCAAGTCAGAAATATCCATGAATACTGTGGAGGAATCAGCTTGAAAGTAAGTTCTCAAAGTCCTGCAGATGGCAGCAAAGACAGCAGCTAGACTGTTAGTTTATTATACACTGCTCAAAAACATTAAAGGAACTGTTTAAAAAATATATCAATACTGATGTGGACTGGGTGTTAGAAATGAAAGGATGCCACATCCTTTGTTGGAAATGAAAATGATCAACTTCCGGAGGGCTAGATTCAAAGACACCCCGGAAATCAAAGTGAAAAAATGATGCAGCAGACTAGTCCATTCTGCTGAAATTTCACTGCAGCAACTCAAACTGGTATTCAGTAGTTTGTATGGATCTCCACCATGATCTGGACCAGAGCATTACTGAACTCCTGGACAGTCTGAGGTGCAACCTGGCGGTGTCAGATGGACCGAAACACAATGTCCCAGAGGTGTTCATTGGATTTAAGTGAGGCGAGTGTGGAAGCCAGTCAATGGTATCAATTCTTTCATCCTCCAAGAACTGCCCGCATACTCTCGCCGTGAGGCCGGGCATTGTCGTGCACCAGGAGGAACCCAGGACCCACTGCACATGCATAGGGTCTGACAGTGGGTGAAAGGATTTCATTCTGATACCTAAAGGCAGTCAGGGTGCCGTTGCCTAGCCTGTAAACGTCTGTGTCCCTCCGTGGAAATGCCTCCCCAGACTGTCATTGACCCTCTACCAAACCGGTCATGCTGAATGACGTTACAGGGAGCGTAACATTCTCCACAACTTCTCCAGACCCTTTCATATCTGTCACATATTCTCAGGGTGAACCTCTCATCTGTGAAAAGTACAGGGTGCCAGTGGTGGATCTACCAATTCTTAAATGCTAATGGAACTCGACAGTTCCAGGCAGTAAACACATCAGGCCCTCAGCTCAGTCTGTCTCTGATGGACCCTACCATGCAAACGTTACAGCAGAAATCAAGAATTTTCAGACCAGGCAATGTTTTATTTTTTGTGTGTGTTACTGTTGCATTTCTATCAGCTCAAAGCAGTCTGGCCGTTCTTCTCTGACCTCTGGCATCAACAAGGCATTTTCACCCAGAGAAGTGCTGTTCACTGGGTATCTTCTCTTTTTCAGATCATTTTCTAAACCCTAGAGATGGTTATGTCCCAGTAGAAACTGGCGATAGATCAGCTGTTTCTGAAATATTCAGACTACCCATTCTGGCACGAAGAACCATGTCATATCCAAAGTCACTTAAATCATCTTTCTTCCCCATTCTGATGTTTGGTTTGGACTTCAGCAGGTAGTCTTGACCATATCTATGTCTAAAGGCACTGAGTTGCTGCCATGTGATTGGCTGTTTAGATATTTGAATTAATGAGCCGTTAAACAGGTGTACCTAATAAAGTGGCTGTGAGTTGTTCCCTTGAGCAGGTATATACACTTGTATGCTGGGTCGGGGCTGTGTCATGCAATTCTGCTGTCGCCATTTTTGGTGTGATTTTGGCCCATTTTTCAACACAAACACCCTTCAAATCCTGAAGGTTTTGTGGGCTCCTTCTATGAACTCTGAGCTTTAGTTCCTTTCATAGATTTTCAGTTGGATTCTGGTCAGGTGATTGACTGGGTGTGTTTTATGGCATCTAAAGAGTTCAGTTTTGGGCTCATCTGACCAGACTATATTCTCCCAGTATTTCACAGGCTTGCCTTTCTTCAGCAATGGACTCTTGCGTGGTGAGCGTGCATACAGACCGTGGCCGCTGAGTGCATTACTTATTTTCTTTTAAACAACTTTCAGTAGTTTAGAAATTCTTCTGTTACCAATGCCAGCAGTATGTGTTGCAACAATAAAGTTACGAGGGTCTTGAGAGCACTCACTGGCTTTACCCATCATGAGATGTTTCTTGTGAGCTAACCTTTTATAGGCCATCAGTTGAGACTGAACCAGCTGATATTAATTTGCACTAAGTGGCAGGATATATTTCGGCTGGTGTCATGCCTTTTTGCACCTCCCTTTCTTCATGTATTCAATACTCTGTCATTTCTCATTATTACACATAATTTATGGACATCTATGTTTTGATTTCTTTGTGTGTGTGGATTGGATCGGCTGTTACCAGCATCTGGTGTGGATTTCATGCCAATAGAACCTTTAGAAATATATTTACTTTGGAAATTGGTGACGTGTTGAATACTTATTTTACCCGCTGCGTCTCTGGAGGTAACAGTGTTCCATGAAGGGCAAAGAATCAGGAGGGTTTTATCCCCTGCTGATCACGTAGGCTTTAACCAGGTGGAACAAACTAATCATGTAGATCACATTAAGTTCTCTGTACTGAATGAAAAACTTTCAGTTTGTCCTTTGTCCATATTACACAATTACAGGCCTTCTATGGAAGACATAATGTGTTAGTTATACTTTAAAGCCCCCGCAGGAATAGCCAAGCAAAGGAGGACAGACTCGAGTCCTCATCAGCCTCGGGGCTTCTCTGTCCTGGCCAAAGCTCTTCACTTCTGGTGGCTGCTCCACTCCCCGAGGATCATAGTTGCTGCAGGAACAATAGAAAGCGAGAGAGGAAACACACACTGTCCTTGGAATCTAAAAATGTTTTTGCAGACACAAATACATGCGTTTTCTCTGGGTCTTTAGCAGGCAGGATGTTTTTTGTTCTGGTAGTGCAGATTAGCATTGTGTGTGGATACAGAGAGTGCATGCAAAGTTTGTTCGTTTGGGGGCTTCGTTATTGGACTGAGGGACAGAAATAGAGACCAAAACACACACGAGTTTGTGTCTCTATCAGTGTGAATGTGACTTTTGTCCTTGCCAGTGAGAACCAGTCCTACAATTTCCATACCATGGATGTTCTGCACAAGATTTTATGTTTGGCTGTTTCTCAAATACTAAAGCCACTGTCCAAAGCTGCTGCTAGGTTTTTCTTCACTGCACTAAGTGTAAAGAAGTTTCTTTAAAAGCTACCTCTGTGGAGCTCAATAGTGGCCTTGTCCAGCTGTGTGCATCCTGGGGGAGCTGTTTCTGTCTCCAGACTCTTAAACTTGACTGATGACTGTGGAAGAGAACCACAGGAGACCTGCAATTGTACATATAGAACCGTGTGTGTGTGTGTGTGTGTGTGTGTGTGTGTGTGTGTGTGTGTGTGTG
>JAVDPK010001570.1:456774-467857 GCA_034780415.1 Cichlasoma orientale | reverse complement strand
CACACACACACACACACACACACACACACACACACACACACACACACACACACACACACACACACACACAGCAACTGTCAGCACACACATTGATTGGGTTTATAACTTGTTAGGAAAGTGGAGATCATATTTCAACTCTGCTCATTAAGCGTCAGCACTGATGTCACTTTGGCTCCTTTTTTATGTTATGTAACACAAACACACACACACACACACAAACACACGCAGGGGCTATAAAATCATAAAATAAATTGGACCTCAGCCTTAAACCGATGCCTATACTGGCAGCTTTGTGCACATGTGACTGTAACTTTTCATAACATAAATACACTATGTGTATTACTGATTCCCTTATTTTCCTTTCCTTCATGTGTGAATACCATTGTATTAATAAAACATCTGTCCAATAGAGAAACAACAGTAATGCAGCTGCAGCATAATCATATTTTGCACATTATTAAATTAACCAGCTGCTTTGTGCTAATTTCACAGTTTACCATTTTTCATTATTTTAAGTCTAAAAACACCAGCTGGACACAGGATGTGCCTACAAATGTCATACTAAACAAGTCCAAAACTTGAGCAATGCGATATGATTAATGCAATAAAAGCATGGAAAGCTTTGGGAACCTCGTATTACAAAGAATTTTAAGACCTAATTTAATACAATCACGAGTGCAGTGGCTTCAGAAAACAGAGATGTGTCAGCTTTCATTGTATTGTGACATGTGTTTTTAGTCAGTTGGGCATTTTACTGTATCATGAGCCTAGTTTTGGAGGAGTATTTTATTACATTTTGACTACAATTGTGATATTGCATGATAATTATTTACAGCTCTTGTAAGGTTTGGTTGGCCAATAAAAAAGCATCAAAACAAAAATGACAAGAAATAGGGGCATATGATTATTACATTTTGAAATACAAGCTGTAATTTGTGTCAGGAACTGATCATCCAACAGGACCTGGCACTGCCTGAGTCACAGAGCAGCTGATCTAAGGAGAACAAAGTCGACTGCCTCTTTATTCACCAACTGTGTTGTCATGTGGAGCAAGGAGGTTTGTTTCCCAGTAAGAGTTACGACCGCTTTCTCCTCTACCTAACACACACACACACACACATACACACACACACACACACACACCCACACAGTCTCCAAGAGCTGAGACAGACTACTAACCAAATGTCACATGACAGTCTTCAAAATAAAGCTCTTGCATAACCATGAGGGCCTGGAAGCAGAGAGTCTGTTTACAATGATCCGGTTTGAAGTTGGATGACTTTCTGTTGGCTTTCTTTGTTTGTGTGTGTGTGTGTGTGTGTGTGTGTGTGTGTGTGTGTGTGTGTGTGTGTGTGTGTGTGTGTTTGGCTTCATCTGTGTTTGGTCTCTATGCCCTCAGACGTTGCTCACGTCTCTCATCTCCCTGTCCTGATGTTCATCAGCTGAGTGTGGCATCACAAAGCAAGCTGAAAACCACTTCAGCCAAGACAACATGAACCATCATGTTAATTCACTGGAACCGAAGCGCTTTCACTGTCTAACAAAGTAGTTGAGGGTCTGCTCATTTGAAACCTCTTTTTTTGACAAATTACAGAAATATAAAAACATGTTGCAAACAAAATCACTCGTTAATGGGCCACATTAAGCCCGATTTGATCTGATATGAGAAGACAAGACACCAGCCATCCAATCTGTCAATCTGTGACAACCAGTACCAGTCAAACGTTTGGACACACTCATCCATTCATAGGAATGGGTAAGTGTGTCCAAACCTTTGACTGGTACTGTATGTAGTTTGAAAAAAATAAAATAAACACTTTTTAATCAGAGTATAGCATCAAGTCACTTAAATATCTGGGATATGGATCTGGTCAGTTAAGTAGTAGAAGGGGTTGTTAATCAGCTTCAGCTGCTTTGATGTTAATGAAATTACCAACAGGTGCACTAAAGGGGCAACAATGAGACAACCACCAAAACAGGAATGGTTTTACAACTGGAGGCCACTGACATTTTCCCCCCTCTGTTTTTCACTAGTTTTTGGATTTGGCTAGTGTCAGTACTGGCAGCATGAGGCGATACCTGGACCCCACAGAGGTTGCACAGGTAGACCAACTCCTCCAATATGTGCACATAAATACGTACCATTGCCAGAAAGTTTGCTGTGTTTCCCAGCACAGTCTCAATAGCATGGAGGCAATTCCAGGAGACAGGCAGCTACCCTTGGTGAGCTGGACAGGGTCATAGAAGAACCTTAACCCATCAGCAGGACCAGCAGGACTTTTTTTTTCCATTGAGCTCTGATGTGTTTTCAAAGTCTTCTTTATTTATTTATTTTTTGAGCAGTATATGCCTGAATTTGTTCTCTTCTGACCTCTACAAATTGTCTCGTCTCCTTACAGTCAAATTTCCAGTATGGCTAGAGTTGCTCATGTCTTTCTGATAGCTCTTCCTTTGTGTTCATAGTTATTTTCTTGACATCTAGGCTGTTCTGTGGACTTTGCCTTTTGCATGCCTCATTTGGATTGTCTGATTACCTTTGCATGACCTCTGTCTGTTTCTGGATTAAAGATTTGCATTTTGGACTTTCTGTTTGTTTGTTTTTTGTCCTCTTTCTCGTTGTCACACCAGGAGGTTCAAACACAAAACCTTTCTGCACTGAAGCAATTGTGCTAAATGCTGCACTTCTACCCCCATTTCAAACATGCACACATCTTAAAAAGAAACTATGTTCGTGTTTACAGCCTGTGGCAGTAATTGGGGTTGCATATGTGCCAGAGTTTAACTACCCACACATTCCCAGTCCACCACTAAACACTCAAGCACAATATATATATATATATTTTTTTTTTACCAAATATTCTTTATTTTTCAGAGTATAAAACGACTGTACAAACATATCAAACACAGACCAAAGCCCTCAGTTAAACAGAGAATTGCAGCAGTGTTTTTATATGCAGAGAAAATGAAAACACTGGCGCTTCACACAGGCTCAGTGGACTGGTTTCTAAAGAGAAGCTCTCAGCTGGTGTCTCATGTTAGTGAGCTCAGGTGTGTTCTAGGAGGTATCAACCTTAGTAAAACAATCAGTTCTGAAAAATGTTGGCAGCCCTTTTAATTAAACTCACAGGATCACATGTGGCAGTCTTGTGGAATCAGGAATTAGATTGACATGACATTTAGCGCCCAGTTAGTTCTAAAGATGCATGAAGTGAGTTGCTAAAGTAAACGGGATCATTTCTTTCTGTAGTCTGACTCAAACCTTTTTCTTATCGGATGGTTGGTTCTTATTGGAGGAGTGGCTGTGGCTCAGGAGGCAGAGCAAGTCATCTACTAATCGGAAGGTTGGTGGTTCAATTTCTGATTGCTCCAGTCTGCTTGCCAAAGTAGTCCTTGCTCTCCGATGCAAAAGCTGGAGTATGAGTGTGTGTGAATGTTAGACAGTAAGCACTTAGCTGTAGAAGGAAGTGCTTATATAAATGGGTGTGAATGGGTAAATGCAAATGTGTTGTATAAAGTGCTTTGAGTGCCCAGCTAGAGTAAAAAAGTGCTATATAAGAACTAGTCCATTTACTTTTAGTTAGGTTATTTATTGATTAGTGTCCTCAGTGGGGATAATTGGTTCACTTTTGCCACTTTGAAAGCCAGTTCAAGCACAATATTTACCACAATAGCTAAAGTCAGCCACAGCCCTGACAACTCATAGCTCAGTAACAACAATAAACCTCCTGACTTTAGACCTAAACACAGACCATTTAGCTTCAGAAAAATACCAGCCCACCATGTCTGTAGAGACAACTGCTCACTTCCAGAGACCAATCTGTTCTACATTGCAAAGCCTTATATCCATCATACAGTGCAGGGTGCATTCTGCTGTAGGTCAGTCACCTGACAAGCAGCTGAAAGAAGTAAAACTCAATCTATGCTGCTTTTGATAACATAGTCTTGCACATTACAAGGTGTGTCCTGAGACAGGTCATCAGTCATGACCAGAGTGGCTGCTAATCAGAAAAATTTGCTTGCTTTATGAAGCCACAACATTTAGATTTATCAGGTGTTATAGAGAGAATAACCACAAAAAGAAGGATTTATCCTGAAATCCATCTCAGGCACATGTAAGAATATTTTTAATTGAACGGGAATAAATTAGCAAATTAATGTTTATGAAAAGATTATAATGAGTAAGCATACTACTTTCCATAAATTTTCAAGTAGGTAAAACTTACCGAAGGGAAACACAAGCTACGATGAAGACTGCATGACCTTCAGCCTACTTTACTCCACCATCAGCCAAGACTGCACACAAACAGCAAGACAAGTAACCTATTATGCCTTTTCCCTGCAAGAAACAATGCATTTGCTATCAAGACTAAAACACCGTGAAACAGTGAAACCATTCAGTCACCACTGTAACATCTTCAGCAGAAAACTACCAAGCAGCTCCACTAACACCCTGTCTTCAACATACTCAACACAACCAGACAGTCTGGAATAAAGTTGATCTATTTTGCTTTATTCTCTGTCATACATGTAATGTTACACTCATGGATGCTCATTAAACAGGGCCAAAGTTTCAGAGTTCCTCTGAGCATAGATGCTCCGCCCACCTGCTGACCTGATCAGATCTTCCGTTTACGAGAAGCAACCAATCAGGAAAAAAATTTGCCTTAAAATGAGAGGAGCCAAAACAGCTCGTTTCAGACAGAAGATGAACTGAGGGGCTGAACCAGGGTCCAGTATCAGAAGCGTAATGATTATTTTGAACTGTGAATCATGCAGAGCTACTCTAGTAGAGTCCAAGAACGTGTAATTTACTAATTACCAGAAAATATTCCACAAAACTTCAACGAATCATACAAATCTACTGCTGTGACAGAAAACACCAAACCGTGGACATTTTACCTTAAACATTTCTGATTTTCCAAAGTTCCCAAATTAAAATTCAACAAACTTCTCCGGCACAACACGGCTCTCTCCATTTCACACCTGAACAACCACAGACTAGAAAATATGATAAATATACAGAGTTCTCACCCCACGCCCCACACACAGGGCAAAATGCCTGCCAGTTACAGTATTCTTGGATCTGAAATTACTGCAACTTCATACACTTAGAAAATGATACACCCCCTATCAACAGCCTTAGTTAAAGTCATTAACAATATAAGCAGCAAAATATGAATTGTAAGTTTATGATGAACCTGATGAGGCCACAAGCCCAGTCAATTAATAAAGTTGTTCTTTACACCACAAGCGTTACTGGAGTTTTAACTGCATAATTTTATCTTTTATGCTACAAAATGGCATCACAAACATTGCCCCCTTTTCCTATCTGCTGCAGGAGCTCTAATACAATGAGCCTTTCAGACGGAGACACTGAAGAGAAATAAAACAGATACTGCTGGGCTGGGCTGTGCTCTCAGTTTGGGGACTATAATGTACAAAGGAAGGTGTGGCAACTGAGTGTGTGACAGCCACATGTTTTCCATCTTTACTTTTGTTTTTATTTCTGCTTTGCGACACATAACGCTATATAAGAGAAGACTGCAAGCACTAGCATAGAAAACAGTAAACACAGTATAGGCTATAACAGTGGAGGCCTCCGTGGTAAAGCAGTAAGGATGCACAAAAAAAAGGACAGTTAATATTGCTAGCACGAAATTCTAACTTCACAGTCTTTATTGCATTGAAAAGAAGTGGTGAAGTCATTTTCAGGCTGTTCAGATTTGGGGGGGGGTTGCAAAAAAAAAAAAAACATGCAAAGAGCACTCGGTTGGTTTAATTACATTGAGTGCTCGTACTTACGGCTGTTTAAGTGTCTGCAAAGATAAATCAAACTGACATCAAGCAGAACAATTATATGAAATCAATCTGCTGTTTTTTGCCTGCTTTGCAGCTTCTGCCTGTAGATTTAGATTCAAATGTCTCAGTTTTAAATCGAATTCTTCATTTCAATGTGAAAAGAGTCACTTGGCTACTGCACTGAACAACGTTCTCATTTGTGGAGCAACGTGATCATGATTTACAAAATGTCCTCCTGCCCGATTAAGGTCAAGCACCAGTCACCAGCGCGGTACAGAGATTTATATTTAACCACGCCACACTGGTACCACTCTATTTTCATAGACTGTTCACTCTTTCGGTAATAACGGGGGGCTAGATGAAGATGATAAAATACCACAGCTACCAGTGGAAACCCAAAGTGGGTCACTGAGTCCTGGATCCAGGTGGTATCTTCTTAAATAAAGACACAACGTGCTATTAGAGAACAGTGGATATTCAGACAGTCCCTGCATGTTTTACTGTTCAGCGTCATTTACTGATGATCTGATTACTAACATATTGTGATTTTTTTTTTCATTATCAGCTTTACTTGCAAATCTCATTTTTGATCAAAGCTAGCATGGAGAAAGATATGATTTGAGCCTATCCAAAGATGAAGCTTCACCAAACCTTTTGCTGTCAGTAGTTGCAGAAAACCACTCAATTTCATGCCAGACCTACAGTAACAGCATGACTGCCCAGATCAACACTACAATAAAAGGGGAAACCCTGATCCATGTTGTAGACTAAACATATACGTGACCAGGAAATACTTAACAGCTTAATACAGTAATTTCTTTCATTATGCTTAAAGATGGGCCCCAGTTATAAAAAGCAGCTCTAAAATTAACTGAGGTTGGACTTGTTCTGACTATAATTATATCCACTGATCATTGTCTGGGTCAGAAAATCCAAAATGACAACGTTTGCTCTGGTCTACTCTATTTCAGTCAGCAGTTCTTTCTAATCATGGGCATCTGAAACCAGACTAAATTTAGAAGCAAGTTAGAAAAATGACTAAGATTGGATGCAGCGTATTTAAGCCACCAATAATAACAATTATATTCTGCAGACAATCCAGTTCCCCTCCAGGGTGCATACGAGGCTGCATAAATCCATTATAAGTCGCGTTTAACTCCAGAGAAAACACAGTTCCAAGTTCCTGTTAAAATCTGTACCAGTCTAATCCAGAAAAATATTATCACATCTTCTGCTAGTCCCATAATAGAACTGGTTCATGCCAGTTTAATTCCAGGAGACACAGAAGCACTTTCTCCTGCAGGGAGGCTCAGTAGTAAATCTCATCCACAATAGGAGCTAAAAAAAAAAATTATTTTTTACATCTGTGACACTTCCCAACCACAGTCCAGGAGAGGTCCTGTATCCGGCTCCTTTTTAAAGAGAAAACCAGCCTTCTGTTCCTGTCAACCAAACCCCAGCTGAATCCAGACCAGAATGAAGTCTGCTCTAGGCCACACAGCAGTACCTTCTCCACCACGACTTTGACAGGCTTTTCATCTTGTCCGGTGTCTGTCTTTGCTTTTTTCTGCATTTCTTTTTCCCCCTTGGGTGCTTATGGGAGCTGTAGTTCTGCAGGCTGGCCAGTATGGCTGTGTCGAACACTTCTTTGAGATTTTTTTGGGTCAGCGAGGAGCACTCCAAGTAGGCCACAGCTCCAATCTCCATCGCACGGTCCTGGGCATCTGTTGGGTCCACGGGTCTTTCTCGATACTTAGCCAGATCAATGAGAACCTAAAGAAAATTACCAAAATATGTTTATGTCTGTCTTTTTTATATGTTCTTGTTAGACATTGATGTTTGGCTCTCTGTTTAAATATAACATGAATCTTCTGCTTCTGCCCATTGTTCAAAGGTTTAATGTGCTATCTAAATTAAGTTTATTACTATTGGAAATGGACTGACATTTATACTGATCAATCAAAATGCTTTAGACAACAACCTACATTTATTCATACATTCATTATAAGTAAATCGCATTGTAAATTGTAAATTTTAGAATCACCAGTTAATGCAACATGCATATCTTTTGAATCTGGGAGGAAGCTGGAAAGATTAGAATCTGACAACACTGACAACACACAGCAGAACTACATCTGCAGGAACCTGCTTGCAGTGCTGACCTCAGCACCACCGTGCCACTCAATTAGTTAAGGAGATGGGAAAGATACATCTGTACAGGTTTTAGCATTCATATGAATTACAAAATGCTTTTGTGCTTTTGGTGAGTAGCATGAGGAGTAGTTTTAATATTCTTACAGCTAAAGTCTCTGAGAAAATAAAAGAAAGCATTACTATACAGTATATGTCCATGTGCATATCCCTACAAACAGATTGCACAATGCCAACATTGCATTTGGTCATAATTTGGTAAGTTGCAACATTACCAACTTGTGACATTGCGACAACACTTCTCTGTGGTCGCAAAAACATGCAGACAGCACGGAGACTTGGACATTTATGAGGCTCCAGTTTGTGGTGCGTCTGAACGATGTGTTGTACAGCAAAGTGTTTCTAACGCTTAGTCTACCCCCACTGATTTAAATGGAGCGGACAAAATGTATAAACCTTGACAGCAGTATAACTAAAGCTGCCAAAATGACCATAAAGGTGAATAAACAATTCTCTACTGCAGAATCAACATCAGCTGAACATTACAATCGTAACGATGTTAAAGTTTATTATTAGACAGTGTACAACTCCGCTGTGCCATTGCTATAATGAGGTTTCCATTTGGTTTGTGGATGGATTGTTTATGTGCACGATGATAAGAATTCACCAGAAACACAAACGGGGATTAGAATCAGGAAAATCGTGATTTATGTGTACAGTAAAAATCAACACCTTGACGTCTTCTCTGAGGTCACATTGCGTCCCAACGAGGACCAGTGGCGCAAACGGGGCGTGTTTCCGAATCTCTGGCACCCACTTCTCAGGAATGTTCTGAAATGAGGCAGGACTGACGACACTGAAGCACAGCAGGAACACATCTGCGCTGGTGTAACACAGAGGGCGCAGCTTGTCGAACTCATCCTGGAAAGGTTGGGAGAAATCGGGAATGTTCACACAGAGATACGGTGATTCGTCACCGCTCAGCTCTGCTATAAGGCAGCGGTTCTTAAGGTAAAGGGCGGACCCCACAGGTGGAACATATATCCATGCAGGTGGGGGTGTGAAGGTTGTTTTTGTAGAAAAAGAAAATGTATACTTAAGCTTTTACACTAACCACCATTTCATTAAAGTTCAGCTTGGATCCCTTTTTATTCTTAATGATTGAAAAATTGGTGGGGTGTAGAGTGGGAACTTTATTTCTGCTTCTGAACTGGGGTATACCAGAAAATGTTTTAGAACCACTATTTTAAGGGCACTTGAATTATCAAGATCTAAAATAACAGTGTGTTCTAGTAAAACTGCACATAAGAGAGGGAGGATGAAGGAAAAGAGGGCTGGTATGATGGTAACATTTCAGGAAGAACTTTAAAAGATGAGTGGTGCGTTAAAGGCAGCCTCTATTTATCTGTTTCTTTGTGTTTCATCTAGTTCTTCTACTCCCTGTCTTTCTGTTTCCCTTGATCTCCCAACTCTTTCTTTCCTTTCCCATTCAATGTTTCATTGTTTCTGAGGGCAGCTGATCGTTATAGTGATAATCTACCACATTATCCCAGCAGTGCACTTTCAGAGGGCAGACTTGCTTTTGGTTTCTAGAGTTTCCAGAAGTAGAATGGGAAGCAGAGCATTCAGCTATCAGACCCCTGTTCTGTGGAACCAGCTCCCAGTTTGAGTTTAGGAGCCAGACACAATATCTACTTTTAGGATTAAGTTTCAAACTTTCATTTTTAACAAAGCTTATACTTTGGGCTGGATCAGGTGACCCTGAACCATCCCTTAGTTATGCTGCCACAGGCTCGGGCTGCCTGGGGAATTACCATAAACAGAGCACTTTCATTCTCAGTACCACGGCAGATCATGAAACAGTTTTGACCTTTAACCCATTGATTCATTTTTCTGGACACAGGTTTTCCAGGTTATTTGTTTACCTGTGAACACCTAACTTGGTTAGGTGTAGAAAAAGATCATGGTTTGGTTTAAAATACTATAGTTGATACGTCTCTTGAAGCTCCATTTTCTTGATTGCCACAGTTATGTGTTCCTAGTCTACACAACACAGACACAAAATGTACTTCCTACTAAACAATTTTAGTTCCACAGTTTAAAAAACGTGCCAAATCGTGTCCAGAAACACAAACAAATAGATTTTTGTGACTGTTTGTGGCTGATTATGCAACTGATGATACTGTATGTCATTAAGATTTGTCTTATCCCTCCCAGAGTTTGTCCTGTTTGTTGTTCGTCTGCTCCTCTTTTCTCTCTTTTGTTTCCCCTCATCCTCCATCTGATTGAACCAGACAGTTGCCCCTCCCTGAACCTGCTTCTGCCAGAGGTCTCTTCCTGTTAAAAAGGAGTTCGTTCTCTCTGCTGTCACCAACTGGTTGCTCATCATCTGATTGTTGCAGTTCTCTGCTATTAAAGGGTCTACACCTCACTACAAACTGTCTTATATAAATACAGCTGAACTGAATATGATTAATAATTTTTTTTATGTGCATGATGATGTGGATGTAAAAGGTGTATTGATTTTTGTTAATATTTGTTTTATTTCTATCAGCTCATAGACACTGTTTAATCATCTCTAACCAGTTGTAGCTCATCACAGTGATATGGATCTTTCACTGTCTTTAAACAAACATCTGCTGCTACAAAGACTTAGACATAATTACATCACTTCCTGTGTGCCAGAGCGTTATTCCAAGGAAAGAACAACCAGACACACAAAACAGTGATTTATTTTTGGTCTATGACTAGTCCTAATCTATGTTCCTGTTATCTATGAAACACCCCTGCAATTTAGGACCTGATGTACTTCATGTGTTAACCTTTTTACATGTTATCCCAGTAGCCTAGTGACTAGAACTACTGGGCATGCATTGTCCTGTTTCAATTCAACCTTTTCAGCATGTCTTACATCGCTCTTCCCCCCCATTTCCTTTGTAACTTGGGGAAGAAAAGCATTTGTGTTACTAGATGCTACTTAGACTGGCAAGAAAGGAAAAAAGAAAGAATAATTTCTTCATGACAGGCATTGTGTCCAACATGAATAAAACAACAACAGGAAATGCTGCTCTCTCCCGTAGTGTGTGTGTGTGTGTGTGTGTGTGTGTATGTGTGTGTGTGTGTGTGTGTGTGT
>JAVDPK010001570.1:397199-432794 GCA_034780415.1 Cichlasoma orientale | reverse complement strand
TAAACGAGGAGCTCATGAGTGAATGACAGAGAAGTGTAAAGGTTTTTGAGATTAGTTGCTTTTTTTTAATTATTGTTATTTATTCTATGGTCTGTGGCTGATTTTTGATGCAGCAGGTGCCTGATCCAGGATGATTGTCTACGGGAAACAATAATGTTATCTTATCAACTGAATCTGTTCCTCCAGATTCAGTTGAATCAATACAATTTGAGGAAATAAGACAATGCATCTAAAATGCATTCAGGCTGGCTATGTGTCAACTCAAGAAACAAAGATTGGGGCTTTTGTCGAGTTAAAGTGAAAGCATCATGTGTGTTTCTCCAACAGGGAGGGTGGGTGGAAAAATATAAAGTCATGCATTTCAAAAATCACACTGAGTGGTAAAAAATAACGCAAATACCTAAAATCTAAACTTCACTGAGGTTAGTGTATATTGATGCTTTAATTTAATTTACTGTAGCTCTATTTCTCTAAACATAATGTAACATAAACAGTGTAGTCCTGCAGTATTAAGTTGGCTTATCTGATCATGCAGTGGTAAAACAGTTTGGCCCTTTATCTTGTTTTGAGACTTTTTAAATCATGCAAAAAATTCAGCTTCTGTTGTTGCTGCTCTGTCTGTGATAAATGAATGGAAACATAAAGCAGAAGGATGTATCATTGACAGGGACTCCTATTAACAACAATTGCTAGAACAACAATTGCTAGAAAATTGATAAATCGTTCTTTTTTTAAGCTTTTATTGAAAAAAAGAACACATTAAACTTTAATAACCAAGACATTATATTCAACAACAAATGTACGATTATCAACCTGCTTATTGCAGGACAACAGAAAAAGAAACAGTTCAAGCTGATTGCAGAAACATCAATTAACCATCAAGCTGATGGATGTTAAATTCAGCGTAATTACAATTCAGTGTAATTACGAGTGGTTCAATTTTTCTGAGACTGTTTCGATAATTAAGGCTCACTCCCAAACCCTGAATACTCCTGCAGATATGAGGTCTGACAGCCAGTGTCTTTTACATGTTAATACATAGGATGAGAAGCACCATGTCATTATTGATTTAAATAAGATTTTAGTGGCCTGCCTCATTAAATCACATCTTATCAAAACACAAAAAGTAATTCAAAAGATATAAAAGAAAAAACATACAAAGATGTAATTTTGAAAGAAAAAAGATCTGTTGTTTCAGTAGCAAAAGGATCAAAAGCACCATTTTTTTTTAACTGAAACAATTTTCCAGCAAACAGGTTATCACTGCAGCAACACAATGAGGCAGAAACTGCACGATAATGAAGGAGGAACGGTCGACACTGTTAGTGGTCAAAGGATTCAGTGCAGTACGTTTGGATGGATACAATTTCCAGTTTACTTTTGTATCATCATTTATGTAACTGGAGTTCATTCTCTGAGCTGCTCTGCTGAAGTTAATCCCTAATCTGGATACAAAGTTAATGTAGAATCACATACACGAGTTAATAAAAACTTGACTTATTGATGAGAATTGTGTTTTAAATTATGGGCCTGCCACAGAAAAGATACATTTGTTTTCTAGCCAGTATATTAAAGACATATCAAACAGGAGGATTTTTTGTTATTTGGAAGGCTTCACTTTTTTTCTTTTATGGCTCATAAACGATGCATTTATCTTTCTCCATCAAAGCTGTTGGGGCATACACTTATTTCGTTTCAAGTTTTACAGCTTCTAATGACAGTGCATTTGTGTAGAATTTGGTGATGAGATTATTTTTGATGGACCTGTTGATCATTTCTGAGCTGACTTGGACTTCTTGGGTGTTTTGGCTCCTCCTTTCTTTTTGGGTGTGGTGAAATTTTTGTCACAAACTTCACATATCCAAAGCCCTGAGGAGACAGAATGAATCAGTAACTACAAACGAGACAGATCGAAAAGCAAATCGCAAAGCAGCCAGCCGCAGTGAAATCAACTGAATCTGTCTGCTTTTTCGGTTCATTGTAGTGTCCAGTCACACAGTGTTTATGCATTTGTCTACTTATTAATCTGCCTCAGAACACGCCATGCCAGCGAACAGAAACCAATTAACAATTCTAGTCTGTGTGGACTCAAACAGTAATACAGGCCAGGCCTGATTGGTTAGTGGGTGGTGTTTTTGTATGTGATGATTTCTTATCTCAAGCAGGTTAGAGCTGCAAAATGTAACTCCGCACGGAGTGAACTACCTTTGTAAACCCAAAAACCCATTGTTAAACCTGAAGTTACTTTGCGAAACTCCAAATCCTGCTTCACAATGCAGGCCTCGGGTATTTCTCCAGAACAATTTGTCCTTCTAAACTCACTTTTGTGTCTCGATCCACTCACCTGTAGGTATGGAGTCCATTCCTACGCAGAAGGTGTGATATCCTCGGTCGCACATGTCGCAGAACATCATCTCGTCTTCGTGGTGGGGCTGCTGGCACACGGTGCAGGTCTTACACTCCATGCACTGCCAGCGGTACGTCTGAATCATGCTCACCAGCTCCTCGCTCATGTCCAAGCAGGACGGGTGGCCTGAAGTTTACAGACACGTGCACAGAAGCAAAAGAGCGGGAGACACACACGGATCCAGATAAATGCACGACACATGCACAGACGGGCAAATACACACCAAAACACAAAAACAGGCCCATGCAGACACATGAACACACTGCCCTGGTATTTCACAGACCCTTTTAAGGCGTTTATCCACTGACATACTGAGGCCCATCATCTAAAAAAAGTAACACTTCTAACATCAGAAGAGTTTCAGGTACAATGAAGATGCAGAATTTTGCTGAATAACTGCCAGTGTAAATCATCTGACAGAAGACTTTGAATCTCACAAGCTAAACTCTGTTACACACAGCAGCATAAATACTATAAATACTTTGAATCATGCTAGCACACAATTATATAAAGTTAGCCAGTCATTTAATAGATAACTAAACATTTCTTTAGATTAAATACAGAGGTGACCTAATACACATTAACTCCTGATGACTAACTGCACATAATTTGCACTAAAATACAAACAAATGTGACTAAACTTGTATAAAAAAATGAAATGAAACTGGCCTTTGGAGTTTAGTGTGTGAACTTACCACTGTTTTCACATTGGGAGCAGTGAATGAGAGCCTCTGGCTTGCCTTTCTTGTTGACCTCTTTACCCTTCTGGCAAATGCCACATATAGCACTGGGAATGACCTTAGGCTGCAAGGGCAGAATAATGCTATAAAAATCACACACGAGTATCCTGCAGTCATGGAAATACAGCAGTATATGGTATTTAATGGCTGGGGGAAACAACACAAGGTTTTTTCTACATCTTGGGGGGGTAGTGGAAACAAAAGTTTTAACACTTGGTGTCAAAGCAGCTTCTGAGGTGTTGGTAAACATAGGTTTTGTTAATTAGCTACAAAAGTGATCTTGGTATAAAGAAAGACCACAGGCTAGTGGACTTCACAGCCCCAAAATGTATTCTAATCATTCAACTACAACAGCATACAAAGTACAGAGATCAGAGTATGTCTCAGCATAAAACTCCAAGGCAGACGTGTTGCTCCAAAGAAGCGTTTCTCTTTATGACGTCAAAATGTTCAATAAATTTGAAAAATATTAATACACTAACGAGTGCTTTAATGCAACCATGACTTCTGTCCTCCCCATGAGTGTGCAAACTCTCTGATTTATGAAATACTTATGGAAATATGAAGTTCCTGATTCAGTCCATGGAAAATCAGTGAGTAACTCCCACCTGACCCCCCCTCAGATTCACCTGATGTTTCTTGTAGTATAACTTTAGCATTTCTAATGACATCATGCAAAAATTTACCTTCAACTGAGCTCATTGGATATGCTAAAGTTATTATACAAAACCTCCCAGCCGATCCTGAGGGCATCAGGTTGGAACTTTTTTCTGAATTGATTGATTTTACATGGAATGACCCTGAAAACTTACCACTGAGTTTAAAAGATGGGAGAGAGTAAAGAAGCAGAAAGAGCAAAAAGAAAGACTCGGGGATCTTAAATCAGGACATCACACGACTATTTAAAACTTATCAACCTTCCTGTAACTGTACAGGAAGCTACATGAATCAAGAAAACATCTGTAACAACAGTCTGAGGATACGGCCGTAGCTCTAAAACCAAAAGCCTTTATGGATAAATCGAGTAAAAGTCAACTCAAACAAGTATGAAATTAAATCTAAAGACGAAATGACTTAATCAACATCTCAAATGTTTTCTCATGTAGCCTTTTTTTCCTGTTATTTTATTTGTCTATCCTTGTATTATTTTCACCCTGCATTATGTCCAATTACTTCAAATGCCTGAAGATATGGTGTGATATCCTTCATTAAAATGTCCCCTGACAGGAAATGAGCAGATTAGACTAAACAATCAAAAGCATGGCTTACTAATGATGGAAATTAAAAACTAGAAACAGAGTCGAGAAGTAAGAGCAAAACAGCAGCAGGAGAGGGAAACAAGAAAGAACTGAAAGTAGTTTCCTGAACCACTAGTGCACATTTTTCAAACATTTCTACAACAAATCTACATTAAAGTGCAACTGATTATGAATTTGGCCTTGTTGGATTACTGATCAATAATCCAGAAAGGCCATCAGTAAAATTTATACTACAATTTGAAACTCTTTAGAACTGTAACTACATTTGTTTATTGTAGATGAGCAAGGCTGGATGATGCCCGCTCTTCCACACAGCAAAACTGAATAAAAGCAAATTACGACACTTGATCCACTATTGTTTTTTATTTACTCAAAGCCACTGGATTCACTATTAATATAATCTGCTGACTGATGTTAATCTAATTAATGTTGTATTACTGCGCAGGCGCATTTACTGCCCTGTTACTGTTTAGGGTTTTTTTTCTATCATGCTCTCCTGGCTCATTCATCCCTCATGCTGACTGGCTGCATGCATAAAAACCCAGAGAAGATGGAGCATGGGGCTCAACCCACTCTCTCACTGCCCTCCATCATCCCCAGCATTCTTCCAGTTTTGTCTATTATTAGTAGAGTTGGGAATTACAGGCAGTCTTGTTTTCAGTTTTAGTTTTATTATTTTAGTTTATTTAGGGAAAAGTCTGACTCTAACCATTGAAGTGTTGGCTCATGTTCTACTTTCTCCTTCGTTCACGTTTGCCAGGGCTCCCTTATTTGGGCTTGTTTGTATCTTTAAAAGTTTCTTGAAATGCAGCAGCGTTGAGGCATTATGTTTCCCCTTTACTTGCTACAATTAATATGTCCTGTTTATATTACAATATATATTATGCATTAAACATGCAACACCTGAATAAAACTCTGCTGTACAGCCAGGTATTCAACAGTCAATCTAATTCCAACTTTGGTGTTCATAATTAGTTTTTATTTGTGAGTTGTTTATAAAACAGCTTTTGAGTGAGGTCACCATCAACCACTGCATCTCCATTAATGGTAGCCAAACCAGAGCGAAGGAACTTTAATCAGCTAGCAGCCTTTCACATGTGATAACATTTGAAAAACAGTAACAGTCATTAAAAATCACTCAAATTTTCATCCAATGGGAAAAAATTAATTCTTTATCACTTAACAGGAGGCAGGCATATTTTAACTTAACAAAATATAAGATCATACTTAATATCCTGTACTTTTAATAACTGACTACTTCTAGTTGATTCTGGCTACCAACACGCCATGCCACATTTGGAGGCTCATATGCAAAAAGTTGTGATGATAAAAGGTCAATTAAATCAAACTTAAAAAACACTGAAACTCTTAGCAAGCAACCAGAAACTATCAAAGGACCATGCCCACACCACAAAGCTGAGCTGAACTCAACTGGACATACCCGGGTCCATTATAACATCTGAATACTCCTACAAGGTTGGATTGGAAAGCTAAACACAAATGGAAAGTGCACAGTGGGCTGTAGGGAGCAAAGTGTTGCATTTGCATCAAGTTCATGACTTTTTGTTTAAAATGAGTATTGAAGATATTCCACGACTGTGTGTCAGTCCACTTCTAGCTCAGCTCAGCGACAGTGTGAATAAGGTCAGCAAGGCCTCATCACGCCATGATGACATCACAGGGGCGGGTAATGCCCATGTCAAACAGCCATCTGATACTTATTAACAGTACATCACAGGGTGTATAAACAAAGCATGTTATTTTACCGATACACACTTAAACATTAGGGTTAAGTGCCCTCTACACTTAAGATATAAATGTTAAAATTCTTTAGTGTTAACATCAACTACTTTTTAAAAGCAACTACAAACTGTATGTGGTTTATATTTTCTATATCAGAGTAACAAAATGACTTTCTTATTCAAAAAGGAAGAGGAAAACTAGCAGCCAAAAACATCCACTTACTTGTCTTGGAAGTATTTATTTTGACAAGTGAGGACAGACAAGAGGTATACTGAAGACAATCAAAAAGGAAAAATTTGTCTTCACCAAAAAAAAAAAGAAAGGGGAAAAAAAATCAAAAACGTGAAAGTGCAGTGAAAAAGAAATGTGAACTGTTCCTTTAAATGTTCTTATTGCTCACAGTCTTGTACAAAGAAGGCAAAAAAAAAAAAAAAAAAGCCATGTGGCAATCCTAAAAACAAAAAAAGTGAAGACAGGACCCCCACTGTGTGTCTGTGTGTGTGTGTCTGAGCAGACCAGGCTGTCCCAGCCGAAAAACTGACAAACTGCGGAAGCCGGAGAAAAAAAGTGAAGTAAGCTAGGGAGGGGTGGCGGGATGGATGGAGTAAGGGAGTGGTAGTAGTAGAAAGAGGAGGGGTAGAAAAGTGCTGCTGCTGTTGTTGGAGAAGAGTTCAGGTGGTTTTGTCCTCTACCTTGTACCCTGGGGTGGTTTTCTGGGACGCAGAATGGCGCTGGTTGCCCTCTTTGCCTGGAGTTGCTGTCCTGTCTTTGGCCTTGGACTTGTGGCCCTGTCCTCCTCCACCCTCCTGGCTCTCCACATCTGATGTGTTGCCTGAAGAACTATCCTGAAGATTAAAAGAAGACGGTGGAGGATCAGTGAAGGACATACAGTATAGCACTGTTGTACGAGACAGTATATCCATGATATCTGAGGTAAATGTGCTGGAGGGTAGTGATTATGACATAAAACCAAGGATCAGGAACACAATTAGGCCTGATTTAGACTTCTACATCGGTCCTACATACGTAACCAGAAATGCCCTCTGAACCCTACGACGGAACCTGACATGCACCTCTTGAGAAATGTAACTACACGTGAGGTCGACGCAGCCTGCGAGGATTTTGATTATGATGGTGATTTCCGGTTACACACATAGTCTGCCAAAGTCTAATTCTGGCCTTAGGCAGGATTCACACCTACGTATTCCAGGCTTCGATGTGTTACCAAACTGTACTGTTGCACTGTTTGTACTGAAAAGCTGAGAAAAGTTAAATTTATCAAGTGCAAGCGTTGCCACCAGCCAATCAAAGCCCACTGTGAAAATATCCCAACAGTTAAGTATCAAAATTAAGAACATTTGAAGTGAGTAATCACTTTATTAAATATTAATATTAGTAACAGGCACCCAGATTGGTTCATTTGTGATGCGTGCACAAGCAAAGATACATCAGACACAGCCAATGTGAAGCTGTGAAGTCATGTGTACGTGTGAATCCTCATAGGTGGAGGTCACCTCATAGGTGACCTCCATTAAACATATATGGAAAGAGAGTTCACATTTCTCCCATATTATCTTCTCTTCATTGACTCCCTATTAAATCCAGAGTCAAATTTAAAATCTTCTCCTCACACACAAAATCTTGAGTAACCAGGCCCCGTCATATCTTGAAGTCATCATAGTACCTTATTGTTCTAACAGAGCACTTCGCTCTCAGGATGCAAGCTTACTGGTGTTACTGGGCTCAGGTGACCCTGAACCACCCCTTAGTTATGCTGCAATAGGCTTAGCCTGCACCACTCTGCATTTAATCATTAGTTACTTCCGGCAACAATTACTGTAATAAACCTATGTTGGGTGTGAAGCACAATTTCTCAGCTTTAAGAAACTATTAATTTTTCCAACAGGACAAACGGTCGTGTAATTATGGTAATTCTGATGCCTCAGCGGTGATACGCTCTGTGTTAACCAGCTGTTCACGGTAAGTAAAGGCAGGTAACAGGTGAATCGGGGGCGATCGCCAATGAAATGAGGGTTAACCAATGAAAACTGGAAGCAGGTCAGTTCTCACTCGTCTGTGGCTCAGTCCTCGGCTCCAATCCCAGCAGGGCTAATTAAGACAGTTGTTTAAAAAGACTGTCACACTGTGAATCACGACTGCTATGACTTCACATGAACCATCTGCCTCTTTCTTGTTTACTGCTAAGGCAAGGTTACTCAGCATTTGGCTATTTTTATAAAAAGGTCAACAGTACCCAGAAAGGCTTTGTGACTGCAATGTTTTCTTCTCTAAACTGCTCGTCTGTTCCTTAAAGCACTAGTTTAATGCTTCTTCTTTTTGACTACCTTGTTTAATACGAAATCTATACAATAAACAACTTCCATCTGATTAATTAATATTACTCCCATAACAAATGCATATAGCTGTGCACAGAATAGTCTTACAGAGGAGTTCTTGTTCTTCTTTTCATCCTTGCCATCCTCAGCGTCATCTGAGTCTGGCTCTGAGTCAGGTGCAGGAAGTTCTGGATCCAGTGGAGGCTCGAACAGAGCTGTGTTCAGCGGCAGGTATCGCAGCTCATTGGGAGAGTACCTGTCATACACAGGGTAATGGAGAATCAGGGTAAATCCTTCAGTAAATTACATTAAATTTAAAACAGAACAATTATAAGCAAAATCACTTATTTTAGTACATGACATACTTTTTATAATAGTCTTGGAACTGTCCCGGTATGAGAGCCACAGGGTAGGGCCCTGTCCTGGTTAGCTCTGGAGCCAGCACCTTAAACCTGCCCTGTGGCACCTGGATGATCTGGTACAACAAAACACAACATTTTTGAGAAAATTAAACACTCAACAAAAGAAGACAGCCTTGCTGTGACATTAATAAGTCACTAATGAGTAGTAGGCATATATAATTATGTTAAACTTTACTTGTTTACTCAAGAATTTTTAGGTTGCATAATATCAAACTGAAGAAAAACTTTATGCTCCCATAAATAACACACCTCTCAGTCTGGCTCCACTGAATATTTCTTCACTCACTATGGGTTTCATTCACTTATATGTGCTTACGCACACACAAAAAAGAGCATGTGCAAAATTACCACTTAATTTATGATACATGTGCACCAGCCAATTTTGATATTACCAACATGAGTATGTTAGGGTATCAGAACCATTTTAAAATGAAAGGCTTGAGTTTGCTGCCTACATAGTGCTGTACCCCCTTCTCTCTTTATAGGGAAACAACTCCAGGCATAGTGGAAAAAGCAGTGACAATGTTGTAAGAGTGAAGCCTGCACCATTAATTCAAAAAGCAGGAGAATTTCCAACTGAAGTAAGTGAAACAATAACCTCCAAGAAAGAAGCCAGAAAAAAACTTGTGTTTTTGGTTTTGGGAAACAGACATCCACTATTAATTTTTTGATAAAGCCTGTCCTGTTTATGGTTCATAGTCTCTCTGTGCTCCCTTTTTTTTCCTCTTTTCTCCCCCTTACCAGCCAACTAGTCAGGGTAGATGACTGCCCCTCCCTGAGACTGGTTCTGCAGGAGGTCTCTCACTGTTAAAAGGCAATTCTTCCTTCCTACTGTTATTATTACTCTGTGTGTGTGTGTGTGTGTGTTTGTGTATATACATAGTTTGTCCAAAGGATAAGCGGAAGAAAATAATGGATGGATGGATGGTATATCATTGGGTTTACATGTGTCTGGAGGTCAAAGTAAGCTCTCCTCTCTTCCATGCGCTCCCTGTTAAAGTTACTGTTGAACTCTGCAGCTTTTTTTGCCGCCTTCTTTATGTACTCGGGAACTTTGCTGGCCTCCACCTTCTGAGGGTTCTGCTGTTGCATTTGCTATGAAAGAACAAAGAACATAAGAAATACATTTGTAGATGTTTGCGGAAGATTTTAATTACGCTTTAGTTGAAAATATTCTGAGAACAATCTGGCCCTGCTTCTACAGGATCTCTTTATGTTGTTTGTGTACTCACAGAGTACTCTTTTGCTATTCTCTGTCGCTCCCTCTCCTGAAGTATGACCGAATACTCCGAGTGTTTGGTCGGATATTCCTTTATCATCAGATCGATCACCTCATCGCTCCGCAGAGCTGTCAAACCTGAAGAAAAGAAAAGATGATACCAGTGTGAACCTTCTGACAGTATCAATGTGCACAATTGGACCAGCTGCTCATGTTGTGCTAATGAGCCTGAGTTTGAAGGACTGGTTTCTACCCAAAGTGCACTGTGTCTCAGTGATGACATTCTGTTCACGAAGGTAAAGCTTCTCTTTGTGGGACAAGTCTCTCCTCTCCATATCTAGAGAGGGATACAAAAGCACAAATACCACCACTGGTTAACAGCTTATAGTAACTCTTTACAAAAAAAAAAGGTAAAGTGAAAGACTCTCACTTCTTACCAGGATACTTCCTTTTGAATGACGTGACTCCCAGATACTCGCTGACCTGCTCCTGCAGCATATAGTACTCTCCTGTATCGTCTGGTGGCCATTTGTATTCTGTCAGGTTTTCTGCTGGGAAATATGTCGGACTGGAAGGGGAGATTGGAGGGACAACAGGATTTGACAATTTAAAAACATTCTGTGAGAGTAGTCTTTGCTGGTATAGACAAGCAAAGCATCACTGGAAGAAATAAAGAGGCAACCCATGCTGAGAGTTACAGCTTTCAGTTGTATCATATACAAGTATTTTTTGGGGGGTTTAGTAAAATAGAAAGAATGTAAGATATGTAAACAACAAATATACTGCGCCCTTGTCGAGTGCCAAGCCAGCCTACCCGAGCTCTTGACTGGAGGTATCACAGCTTCGAGAGCTGTCCCCTGAACCCATTCTTCTTCTCTTGGGAGGTTGGCTGCCATCATTGGACACTTCTTCTATCACGTCCTCCTACAGAAAAAAAAAAAGAAAAAACTGAATTTTTAACACAGTGATTAGATAATGTGATGTTTAAAAACCAGAATGTGCACGAGTGAATGCACAAAACTTTTATGGGATACAGAGTGAAAAATAAAAGTTTTCTAATTTTTAATGTGACATTTATACAAAGAGAAATAATTAGATCCCTAAATTACTTTTTGCTAGGCAAACTGAGGTACAGTTCACCGAGTGCTCATATAATTCCAGGACAGTGGTCATGTTGATATAGCCAAATTTGACCTGTGATCGAACCCTCAGGACCTCCACAGAGAGCCAAACTCCTGTAGCCGGTCCTGCAGGTGGTGGGACTGTCTGGCCCACTCGGTCACTGACAGAGTTTCCACTCATCAAAGGGATGTTTTGAATTGATCTTAGTCTGGCCCCTCACCCAGGTCCAATTTGCCTTGAATGACCCCACCAGAGGCTCCTGGGATCACTTGGTTGCCACCACGTTAATGTGGCAATTCACAGAATGACATATCCTAAGTGAAGTGTTTCATGTTTTAGGATGACACCCAAGGGCAGACCCAGGATGCACTGGAAAGACTACTTCTCTCAGCTGGTCTAGTAAGGCCTCAATACCTCACCCAGAAGACCTAAAGGAAGTAGTTAGGGAGAGAGAGGTCTGGGCAGCTCTGCTTAGACTGCCGCACCTCTGAACCAACCACGGATAAGCAGTCCCAGTTAATAGTTAAAGCTAACTTGTGGCAGTATTGCGTCACTGAAGACGGGATCCCCCCCCCCCCCCAACAAAAAACAGCAGTTACTTTTACTATAGGTGTATCACAGTGTGTGCTTACACTAGTGTACTTTTATGGACATGTTCAGACTTTTTACTTATTACTCCACAGACATGAGATAAAAAAAAAAACATGCAAAGAGCACACCGCTGATATTTTAGACCTGACAGTGTTTCCTGGTAATGCAGAAAACTTTTTAGAAAACTCCAAAAGTTCCCATTCAGAGATTTAGACACTCTCAAACAGAGAGTCCCTTTAAAAACACACTAAAACCACTCCACTACCTGCCATTCCGCCTCATAAAAAAATAAGAATATGTCCCCCATACATCAACACGAAGCTCTCCTGGATATTACGACGGTAGTTTAATTATTTACTGTGCCAAATCGGTGGCCAAAACAAAAGTATGAGTTTACAGAACAGAGCTGCCTGACAGCAAGCGCACAAATGCTCAAATCAGTCATAATAAAACAGTAATACAGTATTAAAATTCGCGTTTTTTTACTAAGATAATTCAAAAAGTATACAGGTCACTGCTGATAAATACAAGTAAATTCAAACGAACAAGCTAACCAACCAATTACTACACAGCTGAAAACAAAGGAATGATGCTAATGTGGCTACTGATCATCAATCATGGACCAAAGTGTCCCATCATGGATGGCCAGTTAGCTGTTAGCTTAGGCTACAGCCGTGCAGGGCTCCGGGAACAAAGCTAACAGTGACTCATTGTTTTGTTTTTTTTTGTTTTGTTTATTATTATTATGGCTTACAAATGTCACCTTTATGGATTGTGCTCCGGGGGTAGCGGGGTTGCTATCGCAGGGCGGCCTGACGGGGAGCACAGCAGCCATATTTCGCTAAATGACTTCTGCAGCTAGAGTAGCTCAGGAGCTCGTTTCTTCTTCGCTTGCAAAGTCTCGCGACGGTTGGCGTTGAAACATGGCCGACACCTGCTGGACTGGAGGGGCCTGTAGCCTAATGACAAACTGCCAAAAAAGTGCTTTAGTTTTCGAGATACCCCTACCAGAGGTAGAACTAAACCCAACCATGTTTTCCCTCCCCTATATGAAATGGATTCTTGGCCAAAAATATTTTACTGCCAAGATGGTTAAATTGATAGATATTGTTATATTCCCCAAAAATAAAAAAAAGAGCTCAAGTACAGCCTGTCCGCATGGAGGTTAGCACACAAAAACTGACGTAGATTAATAACACAAGGTCTGAGAGCTTTCAGAATAGACATGTATGTAGTCAGGACTTTGCTTTACCTACTAGAAAAAATTGAATGTGAATATCTTAAAGTGTGGTGTAGATAGAGACCTTGGAACACATACTTGAAATAGGCGAACATGGAAAAAAAAATCTATGCAAAAAAGTTTAATTTATTTTTTAATTGCTTTGCCAGGGATTGTGATAGAAATGCATATGATGGCTTGTTGGAAAGGTGAGGTTGTGCTGAATCCATCAATACCAAATATGCAAATGTAGCCTGCATAATCAGGGTGTTAAGTCACTTGATGTATGAAGTGCCCCAACTGAGAGTAAGTGAAGTATTGAGAAAATTAAGTCTGCAGTCCAAAACATTATTATGCTGCATGTATTGTCATATAACACAGAGATGAGGAAAAACATTGTTGGGTTTAGTTCTAGGTAGGGGTATGTCAAAATTTTGGGGGCATTGTCACTAGCCTAGTGGTTTGGGGAAAAGACTGGGAATGTGTGGCAGAAACTTGCCAAAAGTATTTGTTCATCTGCCTTCACACGCATATGAACTTGAGCGGCACCCCATTTTTAATCCACCCTTTGCAGCTGTAAGAAGTCTTTCCACAAGGTTTAGGAGTGTGTTCATGGGAATTTTTGACTATTCTTCCAGAAGCGCATTTGTCACACAATCACAATCACACAATATCATGTCTTGTTTTACCTAAGACATGAAAACATAACACCTTTAATGATTTAATTATATTTTATTGAAAATGAAAAGAGCAAGAACATTCTGAAACTGCTGGCATTTACTATATAACCATGTATAAGCACTACAACAGTTAAACTAAGCTTAAATAATTATTGCCCAATTTCTAAATGACCTTTTACTTCAGGTAGTTTGTTTCCAGTTATTACCCCTTTTAAATTCCACTGACCTCCTGGAACAGTGACAAACTCTTACTGTCATGGTTCGGCTGGGTGGGCTCTAGTTTCCGCTTGTTCCTTCCTTTTCTTAACCCTTTTTTTCTTAGTCTCAGGTGGAGTTGCTGGGCTGGTGCTGAGTCTCTGATCTGCCCAGGGTGGAGTTTTCTTGTCTCGGCCGTCCTTCCCACACCTGTTCCTCGTGCTGCTGGGTATTTCTAGGCTGATGGGTTTCACAGATCTCTGCTCAATCGTCCTTGCCAGTATGGTGACAATGAGGCCTCTTTGGGTTTCTGTGCTTATCCTTGTGCAAGCCCGATTGAGCTCAATCTCCTGCAAAGGGAAGGACTTACCTGCTCTCCACCTTCCTCCTCTCAGCTACTCTGGGAGCTTCCAGGCCAACCAGGTTATTCTCTGGTGCCCCAAGTAAGACTTACAAACGCTGCAGTAATCATTTCCACTTACTTGGTCCACGTCTAATACTCTCTCTCCTCTCTGACAGAACCCCTGGTTCCGTCCCTTTTAGAGAGTTCACTCAGTTCGGTGACAAATCTCTTACCAGTACCAACTCTCCTGCTTTTCAATAAACGCCAGCTTGAGTCTGGTTCAAACAACATTATGACACTTATTTCATGTTCCCCGTTCTCATCTCAAACAAAACAGTGACAGGGCTTTCTCAATGGCAGCTCCATGATTGTGGAGCAAACTTATTGTGTCCATTACAAATGCTTCAAATATTCCCGTCTTTAAACATAGGGTAAAGACCTTGTATTCTATGGCATTCCTGGGATTATAATCTGACTATGTCTATGACTGGTGGTTTTATTTTTTAATCTTGTAGTATTAACTTTTTGTTTTGTACAGCACTTTGGACAATTTTTTTCAGTGTTTAAATGTACTCCATAAATAAACTTTTACTTAAGACCCTTCCAACCTCTCTTCTGTTTTAATCTAAGTATAAACAGATTCTAATTTGTTTATTGGTCAATTATTTGCCTATTTGCTTGTGCTTGCAGGTGCAAAGTGCAAGCAGATAGGCACAAAACATTCTCACATTTATATATTGCTTTTCTAGCCTTACTGACCATTCAAAACACTTTTAATTACACGTTACCACACATTCACACAGAATCTGTATAAATTACGCATTCATGCAGAACTTTATTCTATACACTTCAGCTACCTCACATCTATGACCAGTTTAGAAAATCCAATTAACCTAACATGTATGTCTTTGGACTGAGAGAGGAAGCTCTTGTACCCAGAGGAAAACATACAAACCACACACAGTAAGGACTCAACCAGGATTTGAACCAGAAACCTTGTTGCTGTGCTAATCTCTCCACCACTGTGCTGCCCTATTTCAGACTTGGTGTCTGTGTGAAGGCACCCTCTGACCTCTGTATGACCTCTGTTCCTTATGGGCACCATAGATGATTGATTGCTCCTATGCTGTTTTACTTTGACACTGTTTGGAGAGTCTCCCCATATCTCTGCAGGAACTTGGGCAAATGTGGTGGGAACACAGACAGTTCTCCCCTTTACCTCTCTCACCACTGTCAGACATGGCATGCGCAGTTTCACAGTTTCTAGACTCCCTAAATTTGATGGGAGTGATTTGACCCATACCGACGGATTTAAAAATGATCTAAAAACATACGGGCCAAATTTAACTGGAACAGCCTCAGTGTATAAAAAAATTGTAGCACCTGCGTGAAAATTTTTTATATTTTATTTATATTTTCATTTTTGTGTGGGTGTTTTGGGTCACTTTAGGAAAAATCGTCAAATTTCAGGCTTAAAAAACGTCAACATGATGAACATTAAATGAGGGTCAGGTCAAGCAGGTAAAGCGCCACCATGCGGCAGTCTGAAGACATTACAGCGATCCAACGATTAGGGGCACCGATAGCTTTTATTTTGAAACAAACCGTGTACGGGAAGTCGGAGGGGAAAATCAGCTGGACTCCGCGGAAATCACCAACAGGACTATTTTCCTTTTATTTAGCTAGCTACCCATCTGCCAACTCCTATTTCTCACTCCCTTCTCTATTGCTGTCAAACCGCCACACTGGCGATGTCGGAGTCGTACGGTAAGGAAGCACTTTTGACCGGTGGCCACCATTAAACATCCTCCCGTAGCCTCAGAGATGGGATGGGGCAGGTGTGCCCAGAGAGCTTTTTCTCATCGTAAACAGATAGCTGACAGGCTAACCGAGCCATCGCTGAAGGCTGCTGGCCTTAAAAGTTGCCTCGTCAGCGTAAGGAAATCCACAGAGGCTGCACAGCATAGTTTAATGTAGACCTATGCACAAAATGTACCAACGGTACAAGGTTACAAACCCTCCCGCAGGGTATCGAAAAAGACAGGGGAAGCTGACACCTGGCTGGGGCTGGTGCAGCTGTAATATCTGACTGAGCTGCAACATTGCAATCATTTGCGAGGCATTGTTGTCCTAGCTTGGCGATTTTACCCCAGAATAATTACGATTTTGCTAGTTTAGTGGTTTAATTGTGGAGGAACTCCTTCGCTGCACAGAACAGCTGTCTGTAGTTATCGTCTGCGTTTTTTGTTTGCGTATATCAAAGCCTCCAGACCCCCTTTGTTTTTGTATTTTATAGATTTTTTTAAGGATACTTAAACCTATATTTGCAATATATAAAATCCAGCAAATAAAACCAGGTGCCGTTTGTTGTTAAACATAAAACATACATAAACAATAGGTTATTATGACCAAAATACTGTGCAGCATATACTAGAGCCTGACTGATGAATGGATTTTGGGGCCTGATGTCAATTTTTATGGCCAATACGCTACATATATATACAGTATGTTACAGTTTATGTATTAACTTTGCAGCCATGTATATTACAAACAGCTGAAAACAAGGCTTTCTAATTTTCTACCCCATGGGCCACTTTTGGGACCCATGTGTCAAGAAAATTAAAGACAACAAATTGTATAATCCACAGTTTTGTCTGTGCTTGACTGTGGCGATGAGATTTATATACATCTTGATTTTATATTGTATTTTATCACAGGTGATTCTTTTCTCACCACATCTTGTATGAAATAGTATGATAGTCCTCCTTAGCAAAAATAAGAGTGCAGCACTGTATTGTGCTTGTTTGCAAGACTACTGCAAAGATTGCCTGGTTAGGTCGTTGCTTAAGTCTAAATGTCTTAAAATGTCCAATCACTGGACTTTCTGACATTAGTGTTACCTCTTACACTCAAGTGGGGGAAACTGCATATATATGAACTACAAATAATATGAAGCTAAATCCTCTGATTTCACTAGAATATTTTTAAAGGTTATATTTACAGAAGTTGAGTCACTCCTCATTTGTTTAGAATTTGTTAGGAAAATAAGAAATAGGTGCAGCGATTTCTTTGAAACATGCAAACATTCATGGAAATCCAGCGTATGAGACAAAAACGGAGTCAATATTTGATATGACCACTTTTATTCTTCAACACAGAAATGAGAGGTGGCTCAAGACTTTCGTGTGTATGTATCTGCAATTATCTGCAACATCTCTTGCACATGCTTCTTTATTTGTGTTGCGTGTCTCTCTGCTCTTATGCATTAAAAAGAGCTCTTGATCTCCATTAGGCAGCCTGTAAAGGATTTTATAATGTTAATCTTTTACTGAATTGTTTTCCTTACAAAAAAAAGTTTCTACATCGCTGGAAACTAAACAACATACCAGTCCATACCATAACCTCCTCGGCAGAGTTAATTACAACTATAACAACTCTGATGGTGACACTGTTGTTACAATAACTGAGCTTTTCCCGTATTTTTCACTGTCATTTCCTAACGTATCAGCTGGTGTCTAAATCAGCAGCCATCATATTGTCTGATGAGAATAGCCCAGCTGATGTAATGTGTTATATGTATGTTTTTGGCTTTTCCTTTTTCAGATTTCCTGTTTAAATTCCTGGTGATTGGGAATGCTGGAACAGGGAAATCCTGTCTCTTGCACCAGTTCATAGAGAAGAGATGTAAGTCTGAAAGATGCAGCACACCGCTCACTGTTTATTGTGGCCTACAGCACTACATTAGGGCATTTCTTCAGACAAGTGGGACAGTAATGCGCCAGTAATTTCCACGTTAAAGATTCCTAAGATGAAATTCAAGTTTTTATCCTCCTGTGCAAAATAAAGCGGAAGAATATTGACCAAAACCACAAGGAGTAGAGCCATGAAATTTGGCATATGTGTGCTTTACCTTTCAAAGATGTGCAGCACATTATTCATATTCCTGGATGTTTAGTACCCTTTGTACACTTTGGCTGTATTTATCTGGAGTGGAGAGTAAACAACATGGAGGATTTCAGGCAGCTAATGTTATGATAATATACGCTAATGAGAGTCAGCCTCTTTCTTGTGCCTGATTGGCTTATCCTGTTCATGTGATCCTATTGTGCTGTGTGAATGGCTGTACCTACTTGACCATTATTGACTGAAATGGAGAAAGTGGAGATTCCCCATATCTAGCAACTGACTCAGGTCACTGAACAGCTGGCAGTAGCTAGATAGTGAGAAACTGAGGAATTCCAAATTTCTGTGTAAAAAGCCAGTCTGTTTATAGTAACATCAGTTCTAGGCTGCAGCCTTATTGATTAGCCTGTTCTGCCAACTTCTGATTGGCTGAGCACTGTCTAACATGTTGGTCAGGTATGACTCATGGCCATAAATAGTACAGGATATGACTCATCATTGAGCAATATTAAAGCCATACCTACTGCTCAGCAATATTGCTCAAATGTAAACAACATGGTTACATTATGTTTTGTACTTGGTTGCCTTATGATTATAGTGATGTTATACATAATGCATTGATATCAGCAGATTATCTAGTATGGGTTCATTATGCAGTAATATTCATGTACACACTGAGCCAATCTGATGCAGTTACATGTGAGCGATTCTGCGCGACTTGCTATTGTTTTTCTTCAGAATGAGTTTCTAGTTCAAACACGTAGAGCTGAAATGCTCCCGTGTTAACTTGCTGCAGTGTGAAGCTGAGCAGTGTTACAGTGTGTAAGCAGATTCAAACGTGAACAGATTTGCTGATATTTCTTACTCTCATACTGTAGGCCATCAGTATTTTTCCCACTTATTTAATAATAATAACACATTTCTGTGTTTTGACTTTTCTAGTTAAGGATGAATCCAATCACACAATTGGAGTGGAGTTTGGCTCTAAGATCATCAGTGTGGTCAACAAAATGGTCAAGCTGCAGATTTGGGACACTGCAGGACAAGAGAGGTTCAGGTAGGGAAAAATGACAACATAACTGTGCACTTTGCAAATATGTCATATTCTTCTTTGTCAAATGCAGTGGTTGTTAAACCTGGCTGACTGTTTGATGTCCTGAGTTAAATATTCACTGTTGTGCATGTAGTTTTGTTGCTTGTGTTTTCATGTACAATGGGCAGGGAGCCCTGCAGAGTTTGATTTGATTTTTGATTTTCATTTCTCTAACACAGTAGTTGACTGTTTTACTGGACTACATTGCAGTGATTGCTGTAACGGCACCATTGTTTCTTTTATTTGTTCCACTTTCTGCCATAGCTGTTTTCACACATGAACTTAGATCAATTTAGGGAGAAATCTGGTCAAGATATTTTCCAGAATTGCCTTGTCTCACAAGTAGTACACAGCAGGAATTAGTCAGATTCGGTTGCATTAGCATGACTGAAAATACTGAGTGTGATTATGAGGATGCAGCTACCTAAACAGAGGGTGCAGTGAGCAGCAAACATAACGCCCACTCACTGGCGATGAATGCCCCAGACAGATAGAAGGTCTGCTCATACATTGCCGCAATCCACCATCACATGGACTTTGCACTGTGGAGCTAGCAGGTTCAAGACCGGCTGAGGTCTGATCAGACAGACTTTTGCATCCTCATGTGCATCTCTGCAGGTGAATGTCTAGATAAGTTCAGGGCTGCAGTGCATATGTAAAAACGGTTTATGACAAGTCAAAATCGCTGTTTTGGTTTGTTTGTTTTTTCCCCTCATCTATAAACGTCAAGTGAATGTAAAATATACTCTCTGATTGCTCTGACTGTATGCCTGCTCACCTGTGTGTGTTTTTGTGTGTTAGATCTGTGACCAGGAGTTACTACAGAGGAGCAGCAGGAGCCCTGCTGGTCTATGATATCACCAGGTATCACAGAAGGTTACACTAGGCTTTTCACATTTCTCTGATTTGTGCCTCCTCTTCTCTTCTCTCCATCCTCTTGCCTGTGACCTGGAAATCAGTCTCTGTACACCATGCTGAAATATTTAAAATAAAAAGTATATTATCTTGTCATTTTGTGCCAAGTCTGTCCTCGTGTCACTTCCTTGCCTGCACCTCGTATCTCCAACAGCAGGGACTAAGAGTAATCGAGGATGTACAAACTGAGAAATATGAAAGGCCCTGTGTTTTAAACCTCTTGTTGATTTTATTTATTTATTTTTAAATCAGCTCCCACCTCAGTTCCAAAATGTAACATGTCATTGTCCGTCTTCCTTTTTTATTATTTCTCTCTTTTGCTACAGTCGAGAAACGTACAACGCTCTGACCACGTGGCTGAGTGATGCGAGGATGCTGGCGAGTCAGAACATTGTCATCATCCTGTGTGGGAACAAGAAGGACTTGGACGCTGACAGAGAGGTCACGTTTCTGGAGGCTTCACGCTTCGCTCAGGAGAACGGTAAGACCAACAGCTGGTCATTAGGAAGGTTTTTTGATCACAAACATCTAATGAAAGCTGTTATTAGATTACTTATTTGTTAGATTAGTTATTAGTTGTGTAGACCATTAACTTCAGTTTTTGTTTACTATCATCCTGTTCATTGTAAACTGCTGTGACAGAACTGATGTTCCTGGAGACCAGCGCTCTAACAGGGGAGAACGTTGAAGAGGCCTTTGTCCAGTGTGCTCGGAAAATCCTCAACAAGATAGAGTCAGGTACGAGCTGTGATCTACACCCATAACTGTGGACCATAACGCTGTACTCCGCAGGTTTCCATACAGCTCTTAACCCCACTACAGCACTGCCTTTACAGAAAAGTTTAACATCTTCATTTATTAGAGTTCACAGTTCAGCAGTGTTACAAAAGGTGTTCACAAAGGGAGAAACTCAGCGTATTTACATAAATGACTTAACCCTTTTCTTAACTGGCAGTAATCTAAGCACAACAGGTTTATGTTAGTTATCTCTTTGACGCTTCACTCATGCGATCTCTCTGTTTTAGGGGAGCTGGATCCAGAGAGGATGGGCTCAGGCATCCAATATGGTGACGCTGCTTTACGACAGCTTCGCTCTCCTCGCCGTGCTCAGCCCCAGGGCACCCAGGAATGCGGCTGCTAGTGGACATTTCCTGTTATACATTACAGACAAGGTGAGGGGGGCCGGAGTCTGTGCTGTGTGCGCTGTATAAAAAAAGTAAGATTTTTGGCTGTTTTATGAGGGGGGGGGGAAAAAAACAAGATTTCTGAGACTTTTCAAATTAGGAGAATCTGTGTTTACAAGCTGAAATCATGATTTCTGCTCTCTGCAGTGTCTCTTAGAAAGGTGGAGTGGTTTCCCAAAATAACAGGCACTGTAGTTTTTAGCAGTATTCACACAGGAATAGAAAGTGTATTTTTGGATTCCTGGATGTGGCTTTTAAGCAGGTATGGTTTTGGACAACACTAGACCTCCGTGCCACTGGGGAGTAAGCTGCCTCAGGCTTTGGCTGCACTGATACCTGATTTTGGCTAGAATCTCATTACACTACAGCTCCATCTGTAGTCTGACACTGTTTTCACTCTTACTTCAGGTAAATTTCAGGTTATTTTCTCACAATTATAATCTCAAAAGTTTGACTTAGTGACTCAAACTTCTGAGTAAGTCGAAATTTTTAAGAAATGACAAACCAGTTTCCAAGTGTCAGAGTTGTGTGCGGTGGATAGTGCAAAAGTTATCTGTGGCTGGGAGCAGCAGAGGCTTCAGAGCACCACCCAAGTTCAACAGTCTTACAGCCTCCAGGAGGAAACTGTTCCTCAGTCTGATGGTTTCGCTGTTGAAGCTCTGCAGCCTCCTACCTGAGGGGCGTGTGGTGGTCGAGTCTTTCAAAATACAGGAGGCTCTTTTCCCAGATCTGCTGCTGTTTTGAGATAATGACTCAAAATTGTGAAAAAATAACCTGAAATTTTGACTTCTGGACAGCAAAAATGTATTTTTTTCAGTGGTAGAAACGAGCTTCCATAGGTAGTAGGTTAAACCGCTGCATTTCTTTCTTTCTCCATAATGATGAGAGCTGGTCACTGGGTGGTCAGCAAGCTATTGATAAACCTTTGTTTATTCCTGCAACATCTGTGTGTTTTTGTCGGAGGCAGGTTTGCGAAGACCAGGAGAAAAGCAGCCATGTGGGATCCGACAACGACGGGTTCAGATCGCTATGCTGGTGACTCCTCCCTGACCCTTTGACCCTTAACCTTTGCATGGACCCCTCAGAACCTTGTTGCCATGCAGAGAGCTCAAAAGACTTCCCAGCCATGCCCTCTCCCAGAACTGACTCCCAGATCTCCAAGGTAAACAGCCCACCGCCCAACAGTCTGCTCCTATTGGACCAAACTCTCCCTCCAACAAGGAACTACCGCCTCCACTTTTCTCCTCCACACACCTGCTAACCCAGATTACTGCATTTTAGTATTCCCACTTGCTCCAGTCAATCCTCCAGCTACTTACAAACAAAGTAAAAATAAATTTTTGGAGCAAGCCATGCAGACCTTTGGGTTGAGCTAAACTAACTGCCTCCTGGCTCCCGCTTGATACATAGTGCACTAATGTGGGGTTTTGAGTTTCTCATTTAACTCTTGGCACGAAAAATTTCTCAGACTATGGAAATATTCCTTCAACCACATACCAATTTAAATCCCTCTCCCTCCATAGGTCTTCTGCTTCTCTTGCTCTAATTATCTGCTAACTTCATGCGTACTTTTGCAAACACACCACTAACACCCGTCTAGCTGTACATTTCGCACTCCTTGAATGCCACTTCCACTCCCTTGACACGTTCACTCCCAGTAAAGTGTAATCCAGTGCAATCACCGTGTTGATATTCTTCCTACAATATCCCGGCCGTCATTGCAACTGACTAATAACGTACGACATGTGATGCTCATAGCTTTGCAGCGGGAGGAAAAAATAAAGTTCAACTATTCCTGTCATGGAAGAAGTGTAGTACAGAGACCTGAAAGGGACAGGGGGAGAAAAAAAAAAAAGAAGCACTTTTGAGAGATCCCGCAAAAGTTTTTAATTTATAGCCATGCGGATCTGCGTTAATCCTGATACTGTAGTGTCCGTCAGGATGTTGAAAGGATGGGCGAGAGACTGCCGCCAAAAGTTGTCTTTAATTCATAACTCAACGGCTTCTTTTGGGCCATAACCACGCCAAAACTGTACAGGCGTGACGGAATGAACCTGGCTGACTGTCTCGCTCTCACGCCCTTACTCCTTCACTTAATCGTCACACGCACGCACACACACACAGAGCTGAAAAATAAAATTTCAAGCTGTGTGTGTGTGTGTGTGTGTGAGTGTGGGGGCGATTGAGTGAAGGAGTAGGGGCGTGAGAGCGAGACAGTCAGCCAGTCAGCCAACATCCTGACGGACATTACAGTATCAGGATTTAACGCAGATGCGCATGGCCTTAATTTAAAAACTTTTGCAGGATCTCGCAAAAGTGCATCTTATTTTTTTTTGTCTCCCATGTTTTGTTTTGTTTTCTCCCATGCCCCTTGCGGGTCTCAGTGGTGTGGAGCAATGAAGTCCACATGAAGATGAGGTTGTGGTGGATGAATGGATCAAAACATAGCTTCATTGAACCACAACCCCCAGCTTGTGCTGGGGCAGTTTGCAGCCGAGTATTAAGTGGCTGGGGTGAGAATTGGCAGCTCCTCATTAGAGGCTCGGCTGGAAGAGGGTGGATTGCCTGCTTTCAGCTGAGAAGAGTGGAGCGGGAGATTCAAGGAAACTTTGTCATCTACAGTATGTTGGTCGATCTACCTGCGGCCTCACCTGTGGCCACAAATTGCAGTTAGTGAGGAAAATCGTGGATGAGCTTTCTCCAAATTGTGTCTGGGCTCTCCCTTAGAGATCGGGTGATGAGCTCAGTCATTCAGGAGGGGCTCAGTAGAAAAACTGCTCCTCCACATTTAAAGGAGCCAGTTGAGGTGTTTCAGGCATCTGATGACTCCTAGGTTGGGTGTTTCGGGCATGTCCTACAGGCAGACCGCGGACAAGCTGTAGAAATTACATCTCTCAGCAGGACCTAAAACGTGGAAGCTGGGGAGAGGGAGGGCCTCTCTGCTTAGAGTGCTGCTCCCATGACCCTCAGCAGGAAGTGGATGGATGGAAAACACTTCATTTGTTCCCCACAAGACAGGGGTGTCCCAACTGAAAGTAAACACTGAAATATTCGTAGTAATTTGTAGTGGACTTATTACATTTTCACTGTAAAAATATGTTTTCTTTGGTTAGATTTGGGAGAAAAATACCCTAACTTTATTAGGTTTAGGAAAAAGATCAGTGTTTCCATTAAAATAGACAATGTTAATCATCTATTCAAAAGCCTGATTGGTCAGTTGCAGTGATGGTCCCGGGGTAGCACTGATTATGATGTTGTAGGAAAAACACTGATGCGGCCAAACCTTTCCAGCACTTAGATCCCATTTTTCCTCTCCTCGTCCTCCCCTAAAGCATCATACCCTGTACAGTGTTTCTGTAAATAGAGACTGACGCATGTTTTCTCAAACTGAATATCAGAGTATTTCATTACGAAGAGATATTATATGTATATCATAATAGATATCATATTCAGCATATGCTCCACTGTATCATTATCATGTTAAGCTACAATACACTGGCAACTTGTAAGGAGGATACTGTAGATGGGCTGTACTGTTTGCAGCGATTATGTGATTTTTAAACAGGACGAGCTGATTGGATTTTATTATCAGTTGTGAGGGGAAAATGCTGTTTTTTTGTTTGTTTTGTTTTTTTCGACGAGCTCACAGATATAAAAAAATAAAAATAAACAGATGCAGCCTGAAATGTTCCGAGTAGACACTGGGCTTTCGTTTGTGTGCAAGTTACATCTTTGAATTCACAGTAGGCACATTCAGCGTCCACAACTGTATTAAATGGTGATGTAACACCTCTTTTTGATTTAAGACTAATGACTGACCTCTCATGCATAAATGTTGTCTGTTTACATGAGTGCTCGAATGCTGCCAGCTGTGGGGTAATACTGACTCATTGCTTTTTAGGTTTTAGCAATGGTTTGAGGCTTATCCAGTGTATGCTTTATTCCTTGTTATCGCCTCTTGTTAACTGTCACAGGAAGCGATTGTAAGATAGCTTCTTTTTTTTTTTTTGAATTTCATGTGTGTTTTGCATTGGAGCATTCACGCATTGCATCATGTCAGATATACTTTAGATCAGGGGTGTCAAACTCATTTTTAATTGTGGGCTACATATAGCTCAATTTGATCTCAAGTAGGTCAGACCAGTAAAAATATTGCCTAATAACCTATAAAAAAAATTCTGTTAAGTCCCAGATTTTTTTTTTTAAATTTACTGTGAACCAACACCCATAAAATTCTATAGTAAATTGTAAAAAATAAATAAATAAAATTGTTATTTGATGGAATATTAATAATCTTTAATAGTTAATCTGTTACTTACTTACTTTGGTGTCTAACAGACCATAGGTGATGCTCTTGTCAGTAAGTTTACCATAAAACTTGACAAAAATACAGTTAACAGTCCAAAATTTATGCCCTTCTTGTTAACAGTTTTCACATTTTCCAAAACCATCCAGCGGGCCTTGTTCTGGCCCCCAGGCTTTATGTTTGACACCCCTGCTTTAGGTTATTTTAGCCCTTAAAATAAAGCTTTTGAATTAGGCACACTTCAAATATGTTTCACATCTTCGAGTGTTTGATATCTGATGGTGGCTTTGGCTGTTCCACATCATGTTGTGTTTATCTCATCAGGTCATTTGTTTGTATTTATGTATGTCCATTTTTCCTGTCATTATGAATATCATAGATTTATAATTTATTGTGTATGATAAAAGCATATGTTTTTAAAATAAATGCGACTACAAATCCAGCATTGTCTTCAAAAGGAGGCTTTTTTTTTCCCTTACCGTTGTTGGACAAACAAACCATTTCACTCAGCTTTGTAAATGCTGATGGACGGACTATAGTCAAAGGTAAAATGAGAGGATTAACTTTAGTTAGAACAGTTATGAACTCACCAGTGGGTTATTCAATCTAAAATCAATCAAATCTGAAAAAAGTTCCCATTTTGGAAAAACTTGTTTTCAGATTGCATTCATAGCAGTTTGTATTACTGTAAGTCACATTTTAACTGTGCACTCACACAGCACTTCAGCTTCCATTTAGAATCACCAGTTAATCTAACACGTATTTAGACTGTGGGGGAAAGCCCCTGCAGGCACAGGGAAAGCATGCATACGCCACACAGAAAGGCCTCAGCTTAGGGTTTGAACCTTGGTGGACCTTCTTGCTGTGAGGTGACAGTCCTACCCACTCCACCACCATGCCCCCCAAGCTTACAGTGCCTGGTATTCCCAGTAGGCCTCCCATCAACATACTAACTGAGCACAAGCTTGCCTACCTTCCAAGATTGGGCATGCTCAGAGCACAGCTATAAGATGAGCCTGGTTATCAAAAAGTACGTAAAAACATAAGTTGTAACTTGTCTTGATCATCTACCTAACCCACATTGTAGTATAAGCCATGAAAACGTACCCAGAATGTACTTTGTGAAGTTCTATCAAGTGAATTATAAGAAAGCAAATAAAACCAGTTTAATTTATTGGACGATATTGATACTCAGTTTGTGTTAGAAAAACATTGTACCTAACAATGTTTAGTACAAAATAATAATAATAGAATATTTGGCTTTTGATTGTGACACTTGCAGTAAAGGTAAAGTATGGTTGTTGTTTTTAACAGAGCTTAAATGTGTTTTTACAGCCCAGAATATTTCATGTGGATATCTTGTGCACTTAAGAAATTGAGGGCTCAAAACTGCTGGAAAAAAAATGATGTGAATTAAAAAGTGCAAATTTCAACGTGCAACTCAAATTTTCAACAAAGTTTTAATTACAAAAATTATTATAATATTATATTGCACACAGATTTTTCATGGAATGATCCCAGCGTGCAGCAGGTGCTTGATGCTGCGCTATGAAGCACTGAGACAACACAGCAAGAATCAGGATTTAACCATATTTAAATAGTCTGTTGATGCTAAATCAGAGTCTTGAGAATAATCACAGATGAAAATTCATTTTATTAAAAGCTTTGCCAACATCACGTAAGCCCAACTCTTGTCTTTTAAATACAGACAGCTTGTTAAAAGATTAATATGTAAACAAAGAATGTACAGAATTAAGCAGTTTTACAGTGTTGTAGTTGTTACATCTGTTATCAGTAAATTAGACCCAGTACATCAGTTATTTGTCATGCAAGAGCCTTCACAAACACCTGAAACCGTCTTTTTCACTAAAACCAACATTCAAGCTTGAATGAGTGGGAATGATTTGGCTTGGCGGATTTCTACCACAAATCATGTAAATCTAAGAAAAACGCATAGGAAGTATAATATTTCCTTACTAGAGGTACAAGGTCTTGACAGTCTAAGCCGCAGCTGAACTACAGTATAAAGCTTTGTCTCAATGACTAACAAAGAAGTAAGGAATGTATTATCCCGCTTCACTCCTATTTTCTGAGATTGTCAAGTTTATCACATCTAAAAACACAATGACTCAAACACAACTTTTAAAGCATTAAAATATTGCACCAAACTGCATTTCATCATAACTTAAAAAGCAAATCTTAATAATGTAATACTGAACTCAAAGTTGCCACATTAACACAAAGATTTTTTTTAAATGTTAAATGTCTACCCAACCTATCATCTGCTTTTACGTGCAGAATATTTACACCAACAGTTGAAAATATTTGTTTTCCAAGTCTTTATGGCACAAAGCTTATTTTATCACTTTTATATTACCACAACTAACCTCTCATGGTTTGAACATTCATTATCTAAGTTTACATACGTTTGTCTGATGTTCATGAATGAATGAAATGAAAACAAAACATTGATCAAATGATCAAAGTGCTGTTTGACTGGCTCAAAACCAAACAGGACATCAGCATTATGTGTTAATGTATTTCCTCTTAGAGCTTATTTAAGCATTAGCTGGCTCTGAATGAATAACAATGAAGACGTTTGGCCTCAGCAACAAACTCGAGGGAGCTCAACACGCTGTACTTTAACCAAATGCATCCAAGTAAAGAAAAAGCTATTCATTTTTTAAAGTATCTTCCATTAGACAACAGATGCAAATACAACAAAATCAAATAGACAGGAGGTTTTAAATAAAGCCAAAGCCAAATCACACAGATTAAAATATGGATTTTAAACCAGTTATGCTAAATATGGTTTTATTTGCTCAAGTTTAACTAACATTTTTGTTTATCAAATTGCTGGAAGCAAGATTTATGCGCTTACAGTACATAGGTACTATTCAAGCCATCACAAAAGCCCATTCAAAAACTGGACATGCCTCTGGAGGACACAGAGTGGTTTCTGCCACTGAAAAACATCAAACAAAAAAATAACAAACATTTTTGGCATGCATCCATAAGTCAAAATTTTGGGTTATTATCTCAGAATTTGAACTTCATAATCTGAAATTTCTAATTATTTTCTCAATTTCAAGTTATTAATTTTTTAAAAGTTTTGAGTTAGTAAGTTGAAATTCTGAGATAATAACCTGACAATATGACATATGGATGGCAAAAAAAAGAAAAACATTTTAGTGGCATTAACAATACATCTATGAAATGCTTGTTGTTCAGTTTTGTGACTTTTTACGGGCTATTGTTTCAAGTGTGTTTTGTCTCTCTGTTTGTTAACAATTTTACAGCAAAACTACCAATCCAATTCATACCAAATTTGCACAACAGATGGCCAGTGACCCCTAGATCACCTGATTACATTTTTTGCCATAAGGAAAAGGTCAAAGGTCAAAGAAAATTATGGAAATGGACAACAGAACCTATCTGTTATCTCAGTGAGTGGAGAGTGACACGTTTGTAAGACGGACAACATTAAAATCAGCTGAAGCATCTGCTGGGGGCGGGGTTTGTGTGCCCTGTAAACCTTTCACTTGCTGTCTGTGCAGCCTGCAGCACTTGTCTGTGGTTGACCATTTTCTATGGATATCAGTTATCAAAGTGACAATGAAATTTTTTTTAAATTTGCTTGCATTTTGTCTACTTACATGTGCCCCAGTTAGGCTCAGGAGGTAGAGCACGCCACCTACTAATTGGAAGGTTGGCGGTTTGATTCCTAGCTCCTCCGGGCTGCATGCCAAAGTTTCCTTGGGCGAGATACTGAACCCCAAGTTGCTCAATGTGTGTGAATGATAGACAGTAAGCACTCAGCTTAGCTTCATATAGAAGTGCTTGGGTGAATGTAAACGTGTTGTATAAGCGCTTTGAGTGCTCAGTTAAAGTAGAAAAGAACTAGTCCATTTACCACTGAGAATGATGAGTATAAAACCACTTTTTGTTTGACATACATCTTCTGCTGCTCTACCTTGGACACATCATCAGTATTGTATCCTGGCTTCATCGGGTGTTTCGGGTCTTACAACAGACACCCTCTGCCAGGTGATCCAGCTGGGGTCGCTCAAGCCCCAGCCTGTGTCCAAGTGGCTAACTACGCCCCCCATTTCTCCCCCCTCCTTAGCCACAGCCATCTCGAAGCCTTTTCCGTTGCCTCTACTTTGGTATTAATAGCTGACCTCCTGCTTCGCCCTGCGATGCCCAGGGTTCCATAGGCCTTTTTGAGTGAGTGGCCTGCAAACCCCCCGACAGCCCACCTTTGCTGTCTCCAAACTTGTTGTAATAGTCCAAAATGAGGTCTTTCACCTTTTGGGGAACATAATGTTTCTCAAGTGCTGCTTCTACCAGCTTATGTGGAATTGAACCATACTGTATGCATTAGCAAGATCCAGCCACAAGACCACCAGATCCCCTCTGCCCTCTCTTGCCTCCCTGATGAGCTGAGTTACCACTCCTATATGCTCCATACAACCTGAAACACCTGGTATACCTCCCTTCTGCACTGATATATCGATATCAGTAAAACTCCACTCTTAAACAGAAATATTTCTCTATATGGGAATTAAATTTACTCAGCACAAATTGAAAAATATGCACATTGAAAGTAAAATAAATCTGAGATACTTTCAGCTGTTTAAACCACTCTGCCTTCTTGGCATAAAATTTGTGTGTGCGCGCGCATGCACATTAAATGATGTATTATTGTTCGTAACGTTCACATTATTTTTTACTTTACCTCAGGAAAACAAGGCTCTATCTTTTCAAACATGTCCCCATGTGCCACTGTGGTTTGTTATCTCCGTATAAAAATATGGACACATCTTATACAGCATGTATTTAAAGGACCTGCATTAAAGTATGGCTTTAAAATGTATTCTGAACTCTCCTCAGCTAAACTTGTGTTTGATAGACATATCCATTATTTATACATTTTCTATAAAGTATCTTACCCTGTAAAATTCATATTATTGTACTCTTATCATAAAAGTAGTTTATAGAAATGTGGAGGAATAAGCCACACTGTGAAACTTAAACACTGAAGGAAAGTCATTTTCCATCCTGAGCCTCAGTATGAATCCATTCCATGCTATCTTCTACAGCTGTAGGTGTTTAATCCTCGAGTGACCGGGCCCCTTTAGCCACTAAAAACTGACCGAGTGGGCTCATTTATGAACCCTATTATATTTTATGAAGGAATATTTTAGTTAAGGGCTCTGTTAGTGCTTATCATACCTATGCTCTACTGGCATTTAATAATGTTTTTAAAACATTTTTTTATGCCAAACAAAAGAGACTTTATTGCCTGTTACTTCGACTATAAACATTCTTTGTTTCAAAAATACTAGAAAAAACAAACAAACATTCATTTTAAACCTTGAGGTATGTTTGAGTGAATTACATTTTACAGTATGCCAGTATCATTTTGACCCTAAAATATAGGTGAACTGGTGATTAGAAGTGGAAAATTAAAACAAACAAAAAACATACATATATATTAGTGGGGTAATAAATAACAAAACTTTCCAATATTCTTGCCACACCAATGGGCCAATTCCTCTAAAAATGGTAGAAAGCTGTAGAAGAAGTAGCTGACAAATTCATACTAAGAAACATTTTTACAAATAAAATGTACAAATATAGGCCTACTTGGTCACTTGAAGTTTAAATTTTAAAGGTGAGAGGCAGTGATGGCTTCAGTTTTGTATTTGTTGTCTAGAGTCATCCTGATGTAAAGGGTTTTTTTTTCCTGTGTGTGTCCTATCGGGACCGAGCTGAGAAGCAGCGCATGTACTCAGTGAGCCAGGGGTTGAACTCAGGCTGGACCACTTTTCTGGCCTTGTCCAGGTCAGCAGACTTGGCTCTCCGCCGCTCAGACCGCTGGGTCTGAATCTGACGCTCCACCTCCCGCCTGGTCTTAGCACGCAGAGCAGATTCGTGGATCTATCAGGTAAACAAACGTAAATCATAACCACCATCCTGTTGATACTTCTGTATAGGCCAATCAACAGAACCACTATGACAGAAAGATTACCTCATTAGTCGAGGCTGCGGGGCCAACGTTGTGTGTCTTCCTGCCTGCAGTGTCTGCATCCTTCTCCCCAGAGCCATATAGGGCAAAAGGATGTCTGCTCTCCTTACTGTCCTCTCTGGGCGGCCGTGACGGTGCAGGCCTGACCCACTGCGAGCGCCGGGGTTGCCTTGAAGATCTGGAGGGTTTACTTGGCTGTGGTCCGCGTCCTCCAGGGTCTTTCTCTATAAACAGAAAAAAACAAAAAGCTTGAAGCGCCATGAAGATGGAAGAGAAACATAAAACAAATCAGAGACACTATAAACTATCGATGGACACTCCTTTTTGGCAACTTTTTATAACACTGTTAATAAAAGGGATAGTTAATTAACTTTAGTTAAGAGTTATTTATTGTTAAACAATGATATAAATAATATTCACTCACTGATGTTTATAATACTTGTTTATAAATAGGCAGTAGGGTGTTGTACACCACAAGGCTGGACAGAACCAACTAAAGGAAACCTTGTGCATCTTTTTAAGTTGCCAGTGGCTTAGACTCAAGTATTTCAGCCTAGGAAGCAGTCTAGTCATAGGTAATGACACCTTTAAATAAATAAAGTTTATCAAATGAAAAATTAGAAAATTTTTACAAATTACATACAGTACCAGGCAAAGGTTTGACACTGGTACTGTATGTTTAGTCCTCATTCTACCATTTTATTGACTTATTTTTCACCTGTTATATTATTAACACTATTTGTCCAGGTTTTATGCCTTGTTTTAATCTGTCGCTGTTGTTTTAATTGTGTGTACATATCTTTTTAAATGTCTGTGATCTATTTTACTGTGTTAAGCAAATATGTTTTGAAAATTATTATTATTATTATTATTATTATTATTATTATTATTATTATTATTATAAAATATCTTGTTAACTGCTTACTGCCTCTGCTGCCAGATCTCTGCTCCTCTCTCTCCTCCTGTAGTACCCTTGTCTCCCTCACAGCATAAGACTCTGCCCCTAAGGAGTAAAGGAATAAGTTACAGTGCAGCATCAAGCATGAATCCCTACAATGCAGTATTGGGGCTACTAAAGGGGAAAAAAGTTAAGGAGCTGGGCAGGAGGACTAAAATACAGAGAATACACTTGACAATCCAGAGCTTTGAATCAAAGACTTGCGAGAAAAAAAAGGCAATTTTTAAGGAAAATTTGTGATTTTAAAGAAATAGCTAATTTATGAGAAAATAATAGGTAAATTTAGGGAGAAAAAAGATGAAAATAAATTACAAAAATGGAAAATTTACAAGAAAAAATAAAAGCTGGAAAATATATTACAAAATTATGGCAAAACTGCAAGAAAAAAAATTATAAGGTAAAAGTGTCAAAAATGGGAAGATTTACAAGGAAAAAATCTCCACAAATTTATCAGGAAAAATTACAAATTTTCTAGAAAATTATGAGAAAAAGAGAAAACTGTGGCAAAACTACAAGAAAAAAAATAGCAAGCTTAAGGGATAAAAATGGCTAAGTTACAAAAAATTGCAAAATTACTAGAAAACACACATACACACACAAATTTATGAGAAAAGGTAAACTGGCAAATTCAAAGAACAAAATAACAACAAAAAATTAAGGCATTTTTTTCTCATAAGTTTGTCTACTTTGCTTCAGTTTGACATTTTTTTTTGTAAATTTGCCAAACGTTTATTGTAAGATAGCTCTAATGTGCAGTTCGCTGTACTAATAAGGATTCAGGTGATATCCCATCGGGGTGCCGGTCAGGAGCACAAACAGGATGCAGATAGGAATTTCAGACTCTTTAATGATGACCAAAGCAGCGTTGTGCTGTACAGCCAATGATACACAGAACAGGCAGGCGTAGGGGAGGATTACATAGAAGGTGGGTCTGCGTATGACTGTGTGGGGGTGTGCCTAGGTGTGTGGTCTACAAAGGAAGGGAATAAACAAATCAGAAATGCCTGCAAACTACATCACTACACTAATCAGAATGTACATTCATAATGTTACCTCCAACCTGGATGACTAACTTAACATAACAGTACATTTATAATAAATTTAAATTATAAGTCATTTCACCCCTTCCCCAGCCCAGCCTATTATTATTATTATTGTTGTTAATAATAATAATACCTTCGGTGACTTTAACCCACTATGCCAGTATGTTGTAAAGGTTTTTATAAAAGGTTACCATGGACTGCAGACTCTGCAGCAGACCCTCTCTCTTCCTCCTCCTCTTGAATAGGAAGCCTGGGTACGGGCCCTGTGGTTCTGGTCTGCAGCTCCTGCTGTCTGTCCGTCCTCGCCCCCTCACACTCCTCCAGTTCAGTCTCCTCACGGTCTCCGACGGTCTCCCCCTGGTCCCGTACCTGGTTCTTGCTGGGAGCAGAAGGTGGACTTCTTCCTCCCGAGTCCGAGTCAGTGTCGGAGCCACTCCAGAACCAGGGGTTGTGCGTGTGCTCCAGCAGCCTGCGGGTCAGCCTGTACTTCAGCATCTCCTCGTAACATTTATTGTAAGTCTCCCATTTGGGGTCTTTGAATTTCTTCATGTACTCCGACCGGATCCTCTTCGCCACCATCTTGCACCTTTGGAAGCTCTTTAAACTGAGAAACAGCTTGTTGTTACTCACACGGAACACGCTATTATAAGCCTAAACAGCCCCTTCACACGCAGCTCCGTGTTTTGCACCACCGCCAGACATTTAAAAGATAATGGGGAAGCCGTTAAAACCAATGGCAGAGCAGCAGGACGGTTCCCCCCCCTCCTCTTAAGATCCCGCCTACATCCTCCCTAGAGAGCCCTGGGTCGGGGAAAGACAAAGGTAAAAAATTTTGAAAATTAAATACTAGGTTATCTATTTTTATCTATTGAATCGGCGTTGTATTAAAAAAATGGCCTCCAGTGAAAAACAATACAACGTTCACAGCAGAAAGTTCCTGAACGCGATGACGTAACTGCCACCTCATCCACTGATTGGCTGCGGAGGTGTAAACTGCTCTTGAATATTCCAAATTAAAAGGTCAGCTGTAATCAATGTAAGAAAACACCGCAGGCTTTGAAGCATATTCACCTATAAATCACTGCAGTCTGTCCTCACTGCTGAAAAACGCTGGTTCTGTGGCCTAGTTATTTAAGACATGCGTATAGAACCCACAAATGTACCTTATACGCTATTACGCTATAACAGAGAGTAAGTGTGTTGATTATTTATTGCCTGTTGCTTTATACCGCCTCATGACAAATGTGTTATTTATAGGCGTTCCTTATTAATCATATGGTGCTAATACTAACACACAGCACCGATAATCGCCTGTCAGCGCCCGTAGGTGAAGCTCGGTTGACGTTAAATGTCACAGACATCCATCGACACTAGTCAACAACAGTGCGCGGCTCGCCCGGATAAATTCATGGCTGTAACAGTCTAATTTTGTGTACAGTAAATATACTCACACCAGGCTCGGATTTCGAGGAAGCGGAGCAGAACAGATGGCGTTCACGGTGCCGCTGCTGTAATCACACACGGGTTGCGTCTTCGAGCTTGGCTCCGCCCGCCTGAAGACGTTTTTAAAAAGCCAAACACACCCGCAACAGGTGGCTCCGAGCCGGGACGTCAGGAATGCAGTCGGAACGGCTATGGAGCGTGTACAGATGGCAAAAGAGGATGAAAATACATTTTGTTTTGTTGTATTTGGACAGCAAAGGTTAAGGCATTCAAAGCATAAATAGGCTTCCCTGATAAGACCCAGACCGACGTGTTAATTAAAGTAGTTGGTGCTCTTAATTGCCACTGATGTAGCATTAAATTCTACTGTGCGTGCGTGTGTGTGTGTGTGTGTGTGTGTGTGTGTGTGTGTGTGTGTGTGTGTGTGTGTGTGTGTGTGTGTG
>JAVDPK010001570.1:381501-397099 GCA_034780415.1 Cichlasoma orientale | reverse complement strand
GTGTGTGTGTGTGTGTGTGTGTGTGTGTGTGTGTGTGTGTGTGTGTGTGTGTGTGTGTGTGTGTGTGTGTATGTATGGGGGTGAGGCATCTTACAATAGGCTACATGGGTGATATAAATGATGTGCGCGCCTCCAGCCTACACCCAAACCTACATCCACATAACCCGTGAGCTTATAGGCATATAAGGTAGGCCTGCGGAGCTGACCCACTGTACGCGGGGTCTGATTTTGTCTAAAGATGGTCTGGGGGCCGGTGGGGGAGCGCCCATGGTCGTGCAGGGCAGGCAGCTCAACAGGCGGGTGTCAGGTGTCCAATATGCTACTGATCCAGTGTGTCCAAAAAGCGGAGCTGCTGCTGCTGCCTAGGCGCATTCCTGGCAAGTCAAACACCGACTGTCAGAGTTCGAAGGCGTCGCCCTTCAATACCTCTTTCACCTGGCAGCCCCCCTCCTCCCTGCCTCTCATCCATCCAAATATGATCCAGGGATGCGTGCCAACCCGCGTATGGATGTCCATGAATGTGCCCTGTATCTGATGAGCTGGTTCGTGGAGCAGCACAGCCACACTATGCTTCATTCAGTGATTATTCCGGTTAATTTCCCCCAATTCTTGCAGGAATTGTTAAATACTGAATTATTGCATAGTTTGCGTGAAGTAAATTAATATTTTAAGAGCTAAAAATCACCCATTTTAATGTGTTTGCGGTATGATTTTCGTGCGCTTTTGTTTGCCATCCTCTCCCACTATCAGAAAAGTAAAACCAGGGCCAAAATTACCAAATAATGGACTTTAATAAATTATCAATATGTATATACACTTACATTCACATGTGTTGGGCAACATGTTGTTGTTATTTTTTTTATTAAAGTTTTTTGATGGATGCATGGTTCAGTGGTGGTTTTCACAGCCTTTCTCCGTGCAACACAGACAACAGACAGCCATAAAATATGCACAATTTAAAAAGGTTTAAAGAATGCATGTGAATGTCAGCAGCGCGGACAGATAGTCCATCGACAGCGTGTTGTCGGGCCGCAGAGGTTGATCTTCCTCCTTGCTTGATCTCCAGATTGCCGGTGGTAAAAATGACTGAGATGATGGAGAAGCCGGAGAAGAAGATGGAGGATTTAGAAGCACTTCCTGTGGACAATGCTGGGGCCGGCCTCGTCGTACTCCTGCTTGGAGATCCACATCTGCTGGAAGGTGGACAGGGAAGCCAGGATGGAGCCACCGATCCAGACGGAGTACTTCCTCTCGGGAGGAGCAATGATCTGGAGGAGAAGAGAGTGGATTAGTAAAGTGCCAGTGTCTGTAAGTGAACCAATATTCAGTGGAATCAAGTGCGTAATTGCCAATTTACGCGATTTTTTTTTTCGGTGTCTTTTAGTTCTCTGATTTGAGTTAAATTTCAAGTACCTTGATCTTCATGGTGCTGGGAGCCAGAGCAGTGATCTCCTTCTGCATACGGTCAGCAATACCAGGGTACATGGTGGTACCACCAGAGAGCACATTGTTGGCATACAGATCCTTACGGATGTCAATGTCGCACTTCATGATGCTGTTGTAGGCAGTCTCATGGATACCAGCAGACTCCATACCTGGTCAGATGAGATGGACAAGCGTTAGGAAAGGAGTGCCCAGCATTGTACAAAACTCCATAAGTCTATTAGTGGTTAATTTTTTTTTTTAAAACTCATTATTTGAAGTACCGATGAAGGAAGGCTGGAAGAGGGTCTCGGGGCAACGGAACCTCTCGTTACCAATGGTGATGACCTGACCGTCGGGAAGCTCGTAGCTCTTCTCCAGGGAGGAGGAGGAGGCAGCGGTAGCCATCTCGTTCTCGAAGTCCAGAGCCACATAGCACAACTTCTCCTTGATGTCACGCACGATCTCACGCTCGGCTGTGGGGGTACAAGTTGATGAGTTATTATTCAGAGCGCCAAAGCGTGAAGACCACAGATAGCGTAACAACACGGATTTAGTGGGCTGAACTACACAAATTCTTCTCTGTACAAATCTTCTTTTCACTCTATTTAGGATTATATCTTTACTTTTAAGCATCGCTATGAGCATCGCTATGTGGGCAATAATAAGCCTCAAAAACTGTGCCAATTATTTGCTTGAATGTGCGCAGCCGGCCCCAATCATATCAAAGCAAATTGTTCCCCCACTGCTAATAAAAATAAAATGTAAACGACAATTTAGACTCGATTTCGCCCGCTAATGTCTTCCTAAAAAGTGGTGGTTTTATTCTTTCTTTCAGGTCATTTGTTGCTGGTCATTGTTAAATTCCTCACCAGTGGTCACGAAGGAGTAGCCACGCTCAGTCAAGATCTTCATCAGGTAGTCGGTCAGATCGCGACCAGCCAGGTCCAGACGCATGATGGCGTGGGGCAGGGCGTAACCCTCATAGACTGGGACGTTGTGGGTCACACCATCACCAGCATCCAGCACAATACCTATAGAGAGGCATGGAGAACGTTTAGTAAAGTCCGAGACAAAAATGGTTAAACATTCAGTTTTGTTCGTAAAATTACGGCTAAAGTAGATGCTTGGAGTAGAATCTACGGGATAAAGGCAACAAACCTACATAAACAGTCCCAGAAAGGCTGGTCGACTGTGCGTAAAAGTTGTGCGTAAAAGTATTTCACTGTGTATTTGCTTAGTCAGTAGTTATTGTAATCTAGTTTATACTAATTAAATGTATCAGTAACATATTATTCGATAATAAAATATGTGTATGTGTGTTTTGTGTGTTAAATAAGCTGTTTTTTTTTTTTTTTAATTAGTGGCAGTTGTGTGTATGTGTGTTTTTTTTTATTATTATGTCAGTCTTACCGGTGGTACGGCCGGAAGCGTACAGGGACAGCACAGCCTGGATGGCCACATACATGGCAGGGACGTTGAAGGTCTCAAACATGATCTGGGTCATCTTCTCCCTGTTGGCCTTGGGGTTCAGGGGGGCCTCAGTGAGCAGGGTGGGGTGCTCCTCGGGGGCCACTCTCAGCTCATTGTAGAAGGTGTGGTGCCAGATCTTCTCCATGTCGTCCCAGTTGGTGATGATGCCGTGCTCAATGGGGTACTTCAGAGTCAGGATACCCCTCTTGCTCTGGGCCTCGTCACCGACGTAGGAGTCCTTCTGACCCATACCGACCATGACACCCTGAAGGGAGGAGAGAGGACAAGATAAAAGGAAGGTTAGCCAGGGACGTCAACTGATCCGTACAGATGTGCGACCTTTTTCTGGACAGATTAAAGTCTTTGGACAGACATAGTGACCATTGCGTAAATGTGCCAAATATCAGCGCGGATCACAGAGACAGGCGGAGAGCAGTTGTGAGGTTGGCACTTAACCTGTTACTAATTTAAATGTTACATTGCTCAAGGTAAAAGGAGCCAAATTTGTATGACTCGAGACCGCTAATATCAGCTGCACAAGCAACTGAAATTTTACAGTGAAATACTGAAATATCAGCTCAATTTCCAAACTCCAAAATCCAAATTTATTATTTTTAAAGTAGTTGGAGATTAACTGCATTTTTCTATATTGAACAATAAATTGGATGAGGTGCTGCAATTAGTGAGTGTGAAATATTCACTGCTGCCAATTAGTCTAGCCTGTTATCTAGTCTAGCAGTTAATTTTCTTCGCTGTTTACCTGGTGGCGGGGACGGCCAACGATGGAGGGGAACACGGCCCTGGGGGCATCGTCTCCGGCGAAGCCAGCCTTCACCAGGCCGGAGCCGTTGTCGCACACAAGGGCGGTAGTCTCATCGTCGTCACACATGTTGGCTTCTGTTAGAGAGGAGGTGAAGACAAAATATTTCAGTTTAAATCAAATCCATAATGTGTGTGACAGAAATTAATTACGCACTATCGCTTTCATTCACTGTTTAATTATTTTATATTCCCACATTGTGGTTAAAAATCCTGTGCAATCCTGGTTTCTTATGCTATGTTTGTTTTGCAAGGCATGTTAAGCCAAATAAACTAAACTAAACTGAATATAATTTAATGGAACATAAATCTGGTCAGGACCACTGCATGCGTTAAATACATCTATGGCACACCGACAGGCCATTACGCATGATAAACATCCTTTCTTAAAGTGTCTTTTGGAATTTGGTGAGCGTTATCTAAGATTTGGTCTTTATTTTTACCTTAATTTGTATAGTGTACATCTATGCGCATGCTTAAAAAATTCGAGGATCTAAGATGCGCTCAAGTTGAACAAAAATTACAAGTCTTTGTCTCGCTAATCCTTCCTCAGGTAAACTCCTCTGGCTTTTAAATTGATATAAAGTCGGATTGTTTTTCACCTTAAGATCAGTCAAACCAGTAAATCAGTCCATCTGTTTTATCTACCTTTCTATTTATCAATTAACTGATCTATTTACTTCCAGATTTGATAGTTTAGGTTTCTCATGGGAGCTGTGTTTGTCTACTCGCTCCTCAACTATGAACAGTTCCTCTTTCTTCAGGTCTCTCCTATGGTTTAACTATTCTCCAGCATCCCTGCCCATGTTGCCCCAATCACTCTCCGTCCTATGTCTCCTGTCCCCGGTGGTCCTTCCTAATTTTTGCCCCTCAGTAGATGCTCCAGTGGCTCCCTGGTTAAGGCCTAGTCTGATGTCCCAACCTGGATGAGTGGCTTCAGGAGTGCCAGATCCTAGCAGGGTCTTACCTTAGGAGTGTGTCTGCGGCTCGGAGAGAACGACCCAACCAGTGCTGCTGCTGAACCAGCTACGGTCCTCTCTGCTGAACGTCCACCTTTTATACCCAGTGTCCACCATTCACAAACCTCAGCACTGGCCCCCATCCCGGCCCTCTGCCATATTAGGATACTGACAGGCCGAAGCTGAGGAGTGGGTGGAGTAGGGGGCGCCGACGTGAAGGCAAGGAGGGCACTCCATCCACCGGGATCAGAAGTGACGCTGCGCGTCCCCGACGGGGAGAGAGCGCGCGCCATATATGGAACTGTCGCTTTAACCTCCCATCAAGGCTCGCGGTCCCACCTCGAGGGCCGTATAAGGAGCATGCGGGCCACCGGGGGGTGTTTCTAGGGGAGACACCAGTTGCTACCAAGCAGGGTTATAGATTTGTTGCTAGTAGGCCTCATCCAGCCTTAAAATGGGAAAATGCTTCCCTCATCTGAACAGATTTAGGCCACAGTAAGGGCCAGCGCTTAAAGTAGTGACTGACAGGTCAACCAGGAAGGGTGCTGCACAGAGCCAATTGATAGCTCAATTAATACAGGATGATTAAAAAACAATGGATATGTAGAAATTCTGTACGTAAACAGCTTATCTGTGCCTCATTATTTCAGTCATCACATGTCAGAATTAAAGGGTTATTTGTATTTCATTACATCAAATACTGTAGCATAAAGTTACAGTCTTAAGTATTAAAGTTGAGGTGGATTGCTAGACTGCTAGTTTAAATGTTCTCTTGTGAAAATACAACAATCAATACTAAACATATTGATTAAGGTACACAGAAGAGTTCGTGATCAGAATTAAGAGACTGCAAACTGAAATCCCATTTCTCAGTTATAACTGTATTCAAAACTGTGTTAAAAAATGCAATTAATTCAATTCAGAATCTGCCATCCTGCAGCCCACGTGGCTTCAAATTCACGGAGATCTAAGTTTGAAGCAGCCAGCAGGTGAAACCTTATCTGAAGGGGCTACTCTGCTCTGTCAGTGGAGCAGTTGGATTAATTATAACTCTAATGGAGGAGGGGAGCTGGTGCATGTGTGACAAATGGAGAGTTGTGTGTGTGTGCACATGCATGTTAATGTGTGTTACAGAAAGGAATGGAGGAGGAGGTGCCACTGTGGTTATGATAACTCCATAGGAGGAATGAGAGAGGATTAGATTAGAGTACAAAAAAACAGAGATACATCTGTAGTGGCCGAGAAAGGAAGCATGGTTGTGGTCAAATGAACAATCAGACAGAAAACACACACACACACACACACACACACACACACACACACACTGGATGTGGCAGCTCCTGGAAGTCCTCCCTGAAGGTAACATATGTTGTGAGGACAGTATTAACATGATGAGAGTTTTTTTTTTTTATTGAGAGCTTAAATCGACAATTTGTTTGTAAATTTCTTTCTAGACTCTGGTTGTTCTTATACAGCTCATTGCAAATATTTAAACATATCACGAAGAACAAGTAATCAATTAAATTAGTAACTAATAAAAACATATTGAGTTGGATTCTGTGGGAGGAGAGAAATACTAAGATATAACCTTACATAATCTGGATTGTCATTGCAGCAGCACACTATGGCCTGCACGGGGTTGGAGATGGACTGGTTGGCATTCACTGCCTGTGCAAACAGAGATCTGTGGAAAGAGGACTTAATCAGGTAATTTTTAATTGCATTAGGTGGTTCACTGGGCTCTTAGTATTCTTCCTGAACTTAAAATGCATTTTTACAGCACAGCTCTACATAAACAGGACAAGAAGAGTTAGACAGACAAAATCTTGGAAGTCTGGATGGATGAGAGCAATTGGGTAGGGCCTCCTTGGGTGCGAGCCCAAAGTAGAGAGAATGTGGATTAGGGAATGTGTTTGCATGTGGGAGGGGGAGCTGACGGGGTGGAGGAGCTGCGGAGCAAGGTTGAGCTACTTTTATGCACTTGTTGTGAACCATTTTGGATCCGAGGGCCTGTGAAACACCTAAAATGTAAAGGGACTGGCAGTTGTTGGGGAGCGTGAGAGGGAGACGGTGAGGGGAGGTCAGAAGGGCCGAGGGGGAGGAGATTAGCGAGAATAAGCCTGGAGCCAAGGGGGAGGAGGAAGATGGAGGTCAAAGGGCGTGTGCAGCAGGTGGCAGGAAAGATGAGTGTAGTTGGTCAGAAGATGTGTGACCGAGGCAGCCGATGAGACAGAGACTTTGGAAAGGGAGAGTAATTTATTTATTTTTTTGCATTCGTGTGCTTTGAAAAGTAAATGCAGTTATGATGATAGAGGCAGGTGGAGACCCAGATCATTTTTGGAAGTGAAAAAGCTGAGGGAAAAGGTTATTCTCTTTGCAAAAGCTCCCTCGGTCTCTGCGGCTGCATACCTGCTGCCTTTTCAGTTAGATTTTCAGGACTATCACGGGAGCACGGAGGGCGAGAGTGTCAGAGAACGTGTAAGAATAGCACAAGCTCAGGCATTCAGTAGCTGGAACCAATACTCTTGCTGTACATGAGTGTCCTACCTTTTAAAGTGTGGCAGCATGCTCAACTTGTACAGTAGACCCTTTTTTATTTTAAGAGCAATAGAACAGCAGTAGGCAGCGCTTGTTGTTGGAGATTTTGATTAACTTGCTGTCCATTTTGTTGCAGTGTGGAGTGGCTGTGGATACTGCGGGTGTTGTAAATGGACAGGTAAAATTTAACACTTAATAAAAACCATTAAATATCAGGTCTTTAGTTCTTGTTTTCCCTCATTTTATTTAAAATGGCTCATGGAATCCCTCTCCACTGCTTGGACTGAGCAGTACACGAAGATAGTAAAATGTCACCATGCAGGCAGTGTGATGGATGATGATGGGCAGTGTTGACATGCAACAGAGAGACAGAGGTGGATGCATGGCTACCCGACCAATGAGAATTAGCTTTAAAGTGGAGGGATTGCTCTAAATTATATTAAGTATTCTCTGCTGTATGAGGCTGGAGAAATTCTCTTGCACACGGTGCTTTGGCATGACTGAGATTCAAAATGCAGCGTAAATTATTCTGGTTTGGTTACATATAGTTTGTTATATTCCTGTTTTATAGCTGTGTAAGGTTCTGTGTGGTGTTTCCAAGTGATAAATAAAGACTTTGAATGTTGTTGTGTAAGTCCAAGAAGGGTCAGAACCTCTTTTCTTGACGTTCCTCAAATAACCCCGTGTAGTCACGTGGGGAACGGTGAGGAGAGCTGCAGCGCATGAGACCTGGTGTGGTGCATGAGCACAACTGCTGGGTCTGCTGCAGGGGTGAAGCCGGTGTCTATAGAGTCAGGGAGAATACCACTTAACTGAAGAAACAGGAGACCTCAGTAAGACATCAAATTCTAAAGGAATATGGTAAAAAAATCTGAGATCAGATATTTAGAGTTCAGATTAGATTACGTCCTCTTTATACCATAATTTGTTCACTAAGATCATGAATTAATATCCATAAACATGTAGATGAACTATGACAGCTGGGATAGGCGCCAACCATCTGGCCCCTGTGACCCTGAAAAGGATAAGCGGAAGAAGATGGATGGATGGATGGATGGATGACTAAAGTAAAACTATTCATAAAATATTTCAGGAAGTTTTTCCAAAACATGGTTTTGTCTCATGTGACCATTTTTCAAATTCTAACTCCAAGCTGATGCAGACATGATTAATCTTGATAGACTCGTTAAATGCCTCCCAGGTGTAACAAACTTTTACAAGGATAAATATATCGACTGCATCGCTTCGCTGCGATGACCTGTCTGTGTGCCAGCAGATGGAACAACGGTCTATTTGCAGAGAAGCTCACGGCACTGTCAACACAACCTACCAACAGCTGAATACACATTACTCATATCATTACCATGAGGTTTTAAGTCTGGTATGAAGGACTGAACCAGCACTGATCCCACCAACCTGAAGTGAGTGCCTCACACCAGGAAGGTAGCTCCGTGTATGAAGCACCAGTGCCACCTACTGAGAGTCTGATAAACTGCACAGACGCACATAACAGATCCAGTTAGGTTCAGAAATATGTGGAGAATGACACTTTTTTTTTCCTTGTAATTTTGCTTCTATACACCAACGCAGCAGGTTTTAAATCTAACAATCAATGTGTGATTCAAGTGCATACTTTCAGCTTTAATTCAATGGGTTTAACAAAAACATTTTATTAACTATTTAGGAATTACAACCATTTTCATACACAGTCCGTCATTTTCAGGGGTTCAAAAGTAAATGGACAATTGACTGGCAAGCAATTTCATGGCCAAGTGAGGCCTGTCCTCAAGTCATTTCATGACAAATTAAGCATATAAAATATCTGGAGTGGAAGTGTAACTGCTCTTTTTTAAGCTGTTTAAACAAATTTACATACTAGTGTGAAGACCCTGCCCACTCCGTCACCTCTCTCTGGGTTCGTGTTAGAGGTGAGCAGGGTGTGTGAGGCACACTTTGGCTGACTGTTTAAAGGGGGCTGGTAACCTACAGCAGCTAAGCATGTGGTTTTTTTTAGGATTAAATCCTGGGTTCATTTGCTTTCTTTTATAGATTTAGTGACTGTATATTTCTTGTCAGGCTAATTAAATACATTTTAGTTTTGTTAAACTCCATTATATGTGCGGTCTCCTAATTTTGTCTGAACTTTGAGCCTCTTCGTTTCTCTAGTAACAGTAGATGTTAACAAACCACTGGGGGAAAAAGTTTCACATAAGAGAAAAACCTCCCACACACAGAGTAACTTAATATTTCACTTTATTTATTTTTACATACAAGTATGATAATATATTGACCACAAAAATCATTAGAAATTCATCATATATAATTTAGGTTATCTTTATATCTCTTTATATACAAGTTAGAAAAAGATGTTTGCAGCCTAGTCAGCACACGGATCTACTATCGACTGACAAACTTCAGCATTTCCTTCAGTTTGGCATGAAGCGATGAGCAAATTTAATCTTCAGCTTCTTCGGTTTGGCAAAAAGACGTTCATAGACGTTCAAGGCATCTTTTCAAGCAAATTTAGCTCTTAAATGTGGACTAATATGTCGCAGTGAACCAAAACTCGAATGCAGTTCAAGTAAAAATTCCTTTCTTCTAAACTGAAATAACAAATAAAAACCAAAAAAAAGTGTCCTCAATGAACCATCTTGTGATGAATAAGTTTAACATAAAGAACACAGATAAAATCATGCTGACACACAGTCTACACGCTGTAATGAATAACCTCTCTAAACTGACACATAAGATAAGCAACTGCAGATCAATGCTGGATTAATTCCCCTCCCCCAAATAGTGTCCACATCAATCTCACTAATGAGCCACATCACTGCCTTCAAGTTGTGAGCTAACCTGTTTGCACCCTTCTCATGTGAGCGGTCAAAGAACTCTTTAAAAATAATTTAAAAAAATTCCTGTTGCAGTATTTGTGCTATTAGTCATACACAGTTTCAAAGGATTATTTAGTTCATAATTAATATGTAATATTAGTAAATACCTGTGTGTAAGTTAGAATATTGTAATTAGAATCTGAGTCCTTCATGTTGCCTGTTTCCCCTCACTCAGTGAAATATAAAGGAGTTCAGTCCTTACTGCTGACTCGTCTGTGCACGTGAGCTGGCATAAAAATCTGTGACAAATTGTGACAAATGTTCCCACGTCTGGGTTAAAAATGAAGGAAAATCCTCTCAAACAGACCCTCACTGAGCAGTGAAGAGGGCATCTAGGAGCCAAATATTTACTCAGCAGTCATTACCTAGTCAGCCTCTCCATGCCACTTATAATATTTAGTGCTGTGGCTACATGTAGGTGGTTGTTTATATAGAATTTAAGGCCAGTCAGGTGCACACCCTGTAATCACCAGGCAGTGCACGGAGCACGGAAGAGATGATCGTGCCACATATTTTAAGCAGTATGCACTCATCTCGTGTTTCACGCTCACATGTTTAAGGTCTAATGTTACTTTATGCATTTCCAAATTGTACTGAAAGGTTATATTCTTATCTGCAGTGGGTAACTCTCTGAAGAGGATATAAGATGATGAAACTGTGGATTTTAAACTGTTTTAATGACACACGGACCCACTCTGACTCTAACCACTTGACTCCAGTGTTTTTCCTCCGTGAGAGCAGCAGATCTCCAGACATAAGAGTCTGTTTAGCAGCCTCAGTCAGCTCCATCCTCCAACTGTGCTCATTTTATTATGTTTGGCATGCAAACGCAGTAAAGTTTAACAGTTTCAAGGCTGTCAGTTAACCCTGAACACAAAGCACTAAAGTGTGACTGAACGTAAGCGTATCAGCTGATCCAACCATAAATATTAGACTCAGAGAAATATTTTAAGATATGTAGCACCTTAGGCCAAAATTGATATTTCTCATGACAAATGTGTATACATTAAACAAAATGTATTAAAACAGTGTTCGGGACTGATTTACAACAGTGTAAACACCACATACATACATCTGTAGCTGCTCAGTTGTTTCATTAATTTTAGTGTCTAACATGACAGTAAAAGGCTTCAAGTCTTTATATATTAAAAAACAAAAAATCTGTTACAGAGACACAAAACAAATATACATTCAGCAGTGCTGTATAAATCAAACTGAACTGTTTTGGTGTCTTTATGAAAATCCAAAAGGCCGCATGCCACAGCAGAGACACAAAGAGGATCAGGCTCAGTGTCATGTTTAATATCTGCCCGTTCCTCTTAAACATCTGGATGATGTCAAACAGGATTTGGGCTTTCCCTCAAACTCTAGGTCTAACTCACAGCTGGCTGTGAATCATCTGTGTGAGGATTAATCTCACTTTCTTTTTGGGGGTAAAAATCAGACATTTCACTGATCCACATTTTAGTTATCGACTCTTTGTGTGATGCTACATACGGCATTCTTTCCAGCAATGAGGCAGAAAGGGGAAGTCTCAAAGAAAAACCTTTTTTCTATTTTTCAGTGGCTTCCCCTCGCTAGAGGTCAAAACGTATCCCAGCCACTGATCTCACCTCCTGATTTCTCTGTCCTTCAGTTATCCATGCTCCCTGTCCCGTCAGTTTAGTGCTCTCTGCTGCTCTTCCTGTAGAAACGCCTGTTTTTCCATCAGCTTCCTGAACAGTCCTTCCTTGTTTCCTAGCAGCTCTGTGGGGTGGCCACACTCGGCTATACACTGCTGGTCCAATACAGCAACAGCGTCTGCATTCTTTATTGTGGAGAGACGGTGAGCGATGATCATGACTGTCCTCCCTGTTGAAAGGATGAGAACAGCAGGAAATAAAAAAAATATATAAATTTGATTGCATGTGTGATGCAACATGAAATGTAGGGAAAGAAGAGGCAGCAAGATCTACCTTCCATCAGACGCTCCAAAGCCTCCTGAACAAGAAACTCATTCTCAGCATCCAGTGCACTAAAAAAAAGGTGATTGTTTAGGATCTTTTGTTTTTTTTTAACAAAATAATGTAATACATAGATGATTTAACTCTGTATTTATGCTCAAAGGTGTAAGTAATGGCAAATAGAGCAACACCATCAAAAGTATTACGAGGTGTAATTCTTTAATCATCAGTCTCACCTGGTAGCCTCATCCAAAAGCAGGATTTTTGGATTCTGTGGAGAGAAACCACAAACCACATTTTTAAAACACACCATTTCTGGTTCCACACACAAAAAGTAACACTATGACTAAAGTAAAGATGCGAGTCATTTTAAATCTACTGTGGTTGTAATTAGATGACAGCCAATGGGCAATAAGATGAACTTTTATTATTAGAGTGGCTGGATCGCGGATAAGAAAAATGATAAATGTTTTAATAAAAGTTGTGGGCAGACTTGTGTTATGTTGTGTATTAAGTAGTAAAACAAAGATTTTGTATTTACCTTGAGCAGAGCTCTGGCTATGGCTATCCTCTGCTTCTGACCACCTAAAAACAAACAAATACAAGTTTACACACACACGCGCACAAGTAAAGGGCATGTCAAGTTAATAAACGTGCACGCGCGCACACACACGCACGAAATTGCAGGTAAAGGGCATGTCAAGTTGCTTGATATTTTTCTGAACACTTTTATTCTTAGACTCTTCTGGATTAACTTTGCATGACTCGCAGATGTAAAAAAATTGTATTTCTGGAACTTGGTGTTGCCCCTCAGTTCATCCCCAGTCTAAAACAAGCTGTTTCAGCTCTTCTCCCTTTGAACCAACTTTCCTCTGATTGGCTACACTTCACAAATAAAGGATTGAGGTGACTGTCTACCCACGCACTCAGTGACATGTCAAGCATGTCATGATGTCCTCTCAGTGACACCATGTTGAGTGATCTCATAAGGAATAAGGAAAAGCATAATAAAGGCAATTAAGATAGTCTCCCACTGCCCTGTAATGGATAAGCAGTTAAGAAAATGGAGAGATGGCTCAATAAAATTCCTTCATTTAATTCCTTCAAATAATGTCATCGATAGTGTTGGCTCATTAATTGCTGCTTAGGTTCCTCACCTGACAGCAGCACACCTTTCTCCCCCACCACAGTGTCAAAGCCTTTAGGGAACGTCTGGATGAAGTCATAGGCGTTGGCCACTCTGGCTGCTCTGTAGATGTCCTCTGTGGTCACTGCATCCGGATTCAGCGCTCCATATGCTATATTCTCTCTGATAGAGCAAGAAAAGAGTACCGGCTCCTGGAAGAGGGAGGCGGAAAGTACAGCAGGACTGAGAGGTCATGTACAATAATACATCATGTGTTGTGTCTGCTGTATTTAACTTGTATGGTGCAGTTTATATATGTTGTATAAAACAAGTTAACCATTAAAGTATTACCTGGCTAACAGTTCCAATGTGACCTCTGAGCCAGAAGGGATTTAAATCCCTGACGTCGTGACCATCTATGGTGATCTTACCTGAAGAAGAAATGTCATTCTTAGTAGAAAAACAGCCACCATTTGAAATGCATTTACATCATCGTAGGTGAGAAGACAGAACGAGCTCGCTCTCACCGGCATCGGGGTCGTACAGCCTAAGCAGAAGTGAAACCATGGATGATTTCCCCGAACCACTGGACCCCACCACAGCCATGATGGTACCAGCCGGCACCGAGAGATTAAGATTCTGGAAAATGGGGGCCTCTTTACGTGTCGGGTAGGCAAAAGAGACGTCACAGAACTCGAGCTGGCCTTTCAGCTGGTCTGCAGGGAGGACTCGGCCTTCTGCGGAGGAGCAGAGGAAGATTAAACCAGTCAAGTGAGGTTCACTAAAAACTCATCAAAAAAATAAATAAATAAAGCTACTAAATTGAGTCTCAATACATTCAATCTACTGTCCTTGAAAGAGAGGTCAGAGGTCAAATGAAACAGGATATTTGAAATCTTTTTAGTTCCAAGTGATATCAAAATAAAGTGTAAAATTTTTTACACGGTCGAATAACATGAAGAGCTAGTTTTAGGTTTAAGGTTAGAATTAGATTTAAGTTAGGGATTAGGCACGATTTCATAATGGGGCAAACATGGTGTGTGTGTGCAAGTGTATACTGACCATTTAGAGGAAACTCGGGCTTTCTGTCCAGCAGCTCCCAGAGCCTGGCTCCTGCCCCAAAACCCTTCATCAGCACAGAGTAGAACGAACTCAAGCCTGCAAATAAAACACAACACCACCACACTGTTAGTGATCACACAGACACACACTACATGCACCGATATAAATTTCTACTTAAGGAGATTGATAAGCTTGATTATGTGTGTGTATAAATACACCATATTGCCAAAAGTATTCATTCACCCATCCAAATCATTAAATTCAGGTGTTCCAATCACTTCCATGGCCACAGGTGTATAAAACCAAGCACCTAGGCCTGCAGACTGCTTCTACAAACATTAGTGAAAGAATGGGTCGCTCTCAGGAGCTCAGTGAATTCCAGAATGGTAATATGATAGGACGCAACCGGTGCAACAAGTCCAATCATGAAATTTCCTCACTACTAAATATTCCACAGTCAGCTGTTAGTGGTATTATAACAAAGTGGAAGCGATTGAGAACGACAGCAACTCAGCCACAAATTGGTAGGCCACATAAAATGACAGAACGGGGTCAGCAAATGCAGAGGCGCATAGTGTGTAGAGGTCGCCAGCTTTCTGCAATCGATCGCTGCAGACCTCCAATTCTGATTATGGTGTGGGGTTGTTTTTCAGGAGTTGGGTTCAGCCTCTTAGTTCCAGCGAAAGGAACTCTTAAAGCTTCAGCATAACCAGAAATTTTGGACAATTTCATCCTTCCAACTTTGTGGGAACAGTTTGGGGATGGCCCCTTCCTGCTCCAACATGACTGAACACTAGTGGACAAAGGCAGGCCCACAAAGACATGGATGAGTAAGTTTGGTGTGGAAGAACTTGACTGGCCTCAACCGACAGAACACCTTTGGGATGATTTAGAGGAGAGACTGCAAGCCAGGCCTTCTGGTCCAACATCAGATTCTGACCTCACAAATGCGCTTCTGGAAGAACGGTAAAAAATTCCCACAAACACTCCTAAACCTGTGGAAAGCCTTCCCAAAAGAGTTGAAGCTGTTATATCTGCAAAGGTCAACATCATATTAAATCCTATGGATTAGGAACGGGATGGCACTCAGCTTCATATGTGTGTAAGGGCAGACAAGTGAATACTTTTGGCAATATAATGTACGTGCATCTTACCTGCAATACTGATGCCCACCCAAAAGGTGTACATGAGGAATGATGAGAGCTCGCCCACAGTCATGTGCTGACTGGCTGTCAGAAGGCCTCCTTTGAAGAGCACTGACAGGATCATCATGTTACCACTGAGACCGGTCTGAAACACACACACACACACACACACACACACACACACACACACACACACACACACACACACACACACACACAC
>JAVDPK010001570.1:358779-381401 GCA_034780415.1 Cichlasoma orientale | reverse complement strand
CACACACACACACACACACACACACACACACACACACACACACACACACACAGTTATCTAATTATCATAACATCTGGGACCACTGCTCCTCCATTAACACTGATTACCATCTATTAGTGAACCAGCACAAAGAGCTAAACGTTTTTCACCAGTCTCTTAATATCCATTACAAACACACACAAAATTATCATCTGACAGCATTATTTAGCTGAGTTATGAGCCTGAGAAACAGACAGGAGATGCAGGGAGCACGACTTGCAGACATTAATACTCCATACAAACTAATAGGCAGAAAAAGAACCCATCTATCCGTCTGCAATAATGAAATCTACACAGATTAGGCATAACATTATGACTACTGACAGGTGACGTAAATAACACTGATTATCTCTTCAACAGAGCAACAGAGTATTAGGCAGGTGGTCATAATGTTATGCCTGATCGGTGTACATAGAAGTCCTGAATACATATTGTACATTTATCTGTCTGCCTAGCTAAATATTAAATCCTTCATCCCTACAATAAAGTTTATCACTCAGTGCAGGTTTGCTGTCAACAGTGTATCAGACAGTGTTGATTACATTTTGTTTTACAGAGTTTGGCTTGTGAACATGGACATAAAAGGAGTTGGACGGTCTAAGCTTCATTTATGAAAAAAATGTACAAGTTTTAAAGAGTATAACCTGTTTAAAGGCTGCACGGCTGGACATGCTGTGTGGCACAGTTAACTTTTAATTCACACAGGTTGGTTTATGTATTCTCTGTCCTTGAATGGAGAACTGGGTCATGCCTGTATTATGGTGCCACATCTCCTTTATTGTGACAAGCCTGAACTATGGGGGCAAAAAAGCAGAAGCTTGTGTGCAACACCTCACTTGCTAACTGATTTGATTTGCATCACTAAAAACGACACACACACACACACACACACACACACACACACACACACACACACACACACACACACACACACTTACCATTCCAAAGAAGCCAGCCCGCATCATGGCCTCCTTCCTAGCCAGGTTGAGGACATAGTCAGTCTTCCGTGTGTACGTGTCAACTTCTGACAGCTCCTTACCGAAAGCTCTGACTGTCCGCATGTTGCTGATTCGCTCCTCTGCCAACTGCGTGTACACACACGCACAATTTTATTATGACTTCATTGATTGGGGAAAAAAAAAGTCAAATTATCAACAAGCAAATTTACTCTGCCAATTTAATGGCCATCAAAGGCAGTGCAATATTTAAATCACATGTACACAAAATTGAGGGACACAGAAACAGTAACTAAGCCAAATTTACTGCACTGTCTACTAAACATCACACTCTGTTATGCTGAGCCCCTTCAGTGTCACCCATTTAACACACTTAGTAAGCCATTTTTATTCTGCTTTATTGAACTATTTTCCTTTTTTTGATCCACTTTATTGTATTATATTCAGCTGGTTACATAAGGTTTTATTGTACTTTTCATTTTTTTTGTGATTTCTTTAGGGAAATTTTTACCTTATTGACCTATTTTGTTTTTGTCATACTGTATGTTGTTATTGTATGTATGGTATTTTATTTATTATATATTACTGAGTGATTGCACTCTATTTAAGCTCCCTTCATTAACTACTCAATGCTGCTTCATTTAAAAAACTGGTCTATTTTTTTACCTGTGTGGCTTGTGCGAGCGCATCCTGTGTGCGCTTGGAGATTGAGCGAAGGAATCTGCCATAGATGATCGCGAGACCGGCCATAGGAGGAACAATCAGCAACACAAAGCTTGCAAGACTGGGAGAAATGTAGAACTAGAAAAGAGAAAGAGAAGGAATAGGAAGTTCATGCCAAATTGCTCCACATTGTGCTGGTGAAATTTCAGTCTGACATCAAATTTAACTGCTGAAAAAAAACAACAAAAAAATGGATGTATAAATGAAGAAAACAGAAAAGTAAAATTTATATAGTTGTTCACCGCTTTGAAGCTCTCTAAGGTTCTACAAATAAAACACCACCCAAACCACAAAATCTACATTAACTAAATGAGACAAAGCACTGATTACTGTGCCCTTGCAGTGTTATTATTACTGTATATATTATTGGATTTAAGTAGAAAAGACTCTGTAATAATTCTCATAACAAGGCAGAAAAACTTGATTTGAATGAAGAATATTTAGATTTCTGTTGAAAATAAAACTGCTTCGATCTGTCGAAAGTGTGCAGAAATCTGGGTGCAGCAGCTCATTGGTTTGCTCCTCATGAAAGCATTTAGATCAGTAAGGTCACAATGACACATCAGAACATTTAAATAATGAATGAAGCTGTTGTGTGAACATGGATCCACCTAATTTAACATCCGATTACAGTAATTACTTACATTCATTTCCTTGAGCACTTATTACAAATATAATTTTACTTCCTTACAAGTAATTAAAAACATCTGCTGTTTGCTGTGAGCACACCTCGTGCTTTAGGGTTTTCTCTAAAGCAAAAAAATATATATACAAGCAATTAAACCAGGAAAACTGAAAAAAAATTGAATCAAGTGACAAACCAGTTTATTAATAGCTCAGTAAATAAGCATCAGTTTAGCAATCTGTCTATCAAAAGTGTACTTGAGTTACAGGAACTGTGACTTCAGTGATGCTCAGAGTTTGTCAGAGGTGTGGCAGTTCTTCGCAGAATAAAGTAATTTCCTTTTGCTCGTAAGTATTCCGGTAAACCCCTTTTACAACAATACAACCTAAGAATGGGATTACACCCACATGCATGCAGCACAGAATGGAACGCTGCAGATGAAGAAAATCAGACACTTCCTCGTTGGAAAAAAAAACAAAACTAGACACGCTCTGCTGCAAAACAGCTCGATGACTAAAGAACTGTGAGCTTTTAAGCAAGAGGCAGAGAGATATTTAAGGAAGGTTTATAACAGGAACTACCTGACATTTCAAGTTTTAAGATGACATTTCTCACAATTCTTCGCTTCTCAGAATCAGACCGAGAAAGCCTTTATCGTCATCAAACACAGGTGCTTGACGAAATAGTGACAGCTTCCGCTGGTCAGTGCATTTCAAACACGTAGAAAGATAAATAGGAGAATAAATTATAATAAACTCAAGGATATGCAATGCAAGAATATATGTGTGTGTGAAAGTGTGTGTATGTGAATGAGTGAATGTGTACTGCCAATAAGGTGGCACTGCATGCTCAAATAAAATATTGCACGATTACCAAGTGGAGCATTGCATTGCTGTTTTGCATAGCTCTGTTTTTAGTGCCCCGTGATTGTCTTATGGGATGAGCAGGTGTGTTACTGTGATGGCAAGACTGATAATAGAAAAGCACTTTACCGCTGGGTGCACACGTGTGTTTTTCAAGGGCACATTTTGAGAGGAATCTTAATCTTGGAATTCAGGTTTTTCCAGTCCTATTGCTACAAGTGGGTAAAATGAAACATCGTTCTAAAGAGCTCACTGAATTCGAGTGTGGTGCTCTAATAGGACGCCACTGCTGCAACAAATCAGTTTGTGAAATTTCTTCCCACAATCTTCCCAGAACTCTGCTGACTCCATATCTACAGCGCTCTAAACCTCCTCTGACATTGACATCAGCACAAAGACTGAGCCCGGAGCTTCATGGCATGGCATTCCATGGCCAAGCAGCTCCTGCAGATGGCCAGGTGAGAAAGGTCATTCAGGGTCATAACTGCAATTTTGAGGCACACATTGATGATACTTTGTATTCTGTTTTTGAAGCTCATTACCAGTACCAGTTGACTAATGAGAATGTAAGAACAGTTTCAATAAAACATTCTCATAAAAGGTGAGCTTTCCTACAGATAGCATTCACCTGTAGCTCAAAGGTCAGCTTGTTATTAAACAATGGTGCCAAGTAGAGGTAGGGGAGAGAGGAAAACAAAATTGATACAGCATAGTATTGCAATATTTTGCATGGCGCTATTGTATTGATGCAAGAACACCAAATACACACTTATCTTAAGAAAGCTACGTCCTAATTCAGAGCAAACTAATGGCTGCATCAGACAAGTAAGATTAAAAATAAAATAAAATTGTTGGCCAATTGTATTGAATTTTTTCTGATTGTAACCGATTGCAACTTGTGGCGACTGAATGGTCGTCCAGAGCTTGAGAGTATTAGACACTCATGACCACTTTTGATCAAAAGGTGATTGCACAGGTGACCTGATGGAAGACAACCTTTCTGCAAACAGCTGCAGTCTGACTTGACTGACTGAAATCACTCTCACAGAGATTTCCAAAGATTTGCAAATAACTGCTGTCAAATTTATAAATGCAGACAGACTGCCAACATGTTGCCATCAATCTGGATGAGTTTTTGTCAATGAGCACAGCTTTAGGGGACTCGACTCAACTGGCTGCTAGCTGGTTGTTCTGGTTATATTCCTACAAAAGAGCGACTTCAACAGGCCACTCAGAGGGACTGTACTCACCATCATGCTGACACCAGCAGCTGCCTGGGCGACGGCTCTCAGCCCATCTGACAGGTTGTCTGTGATCGAGCTGCCCACCACGGACGTGTCAGAGGAGAGCCGGTTGATAAGCTCGCCGGTCCTATTCCTGTCAAAGAATGCCACTTCCTGTCTGAGAATGGAGGAGAAGAGGGAGGCACGGAGATTACGAATAATCTGTTCACCTGCAAAAGAAAAGAAAGAAAGAAAAAATAACAGGAAAAAAGATCAGTGAGAAAGGCAGAGATTGTGGCAATGAAACAATCTACTGATAGGTTAATCCTTAGAAAAGGAATCAGTTCACTAATCAATTGTTTCAGATAGTCAAACATGAAAAGATGCGCACATGTAATGACATTTTGATAACATGATAACAGCCCAGCTGTTCTCAGACTGGGACGAAGAGGCACTGCAGGTGGGGTGCAGTGCAACAGGGTAAAAGTACAGGGTGAAGTAAATGGTTTTTTTTTTTCTATCAAGTTGACCATTAGTTTACAAAAATTAAATCTAGATATTTTTTTAAATTGTTAATTCTTGATATAAAAAAAAATTGTGGGTTGTGGGGAAAAAAAAAGATGAATAATTGGCAAACTGCACAGAAAAAAAAAGAAGAAGCAAAGGCTCCAGGAAGAGTCTGTGCTTGGATAATGGTTGGCAAAAATAACTACAGCATGCAACTTTTTTTTATAAAACCACAGCTTTGAAGTTATGACATTTCTGTTTGTGAAGAAATAAACAAGAAAAGACACAAGGCCATCTGTTTTCCGCTGGTAACATGATCACCTCAAAACCTCTTCAGATCCAACTCACTGCACTCGTCCCATATTTTTAAATAAATAACACATTTTTCAAATGATTATTTACTTTATTTTCCTGAACAAGAAAGAATGCAACTAAAACTTTTAATTTTAGCTGTATGTTTAGTTTTAATTTTTTTTTTAACGACTTCTCCTTTAAGCTGCTCCCTTTAGGGGTCAGCACAGCAGATCATCTGCCTCCATCTCTACTTATCCCTAGCATCTTCCTCTGTCACACCACTTCCACAAATCTTCTCTCTGCTCTTCCCCTTAGCTCCATGTTTACCATCTTCTTTTCTTCATGAGCCTCTGTAGAATAAATCTCACCTGAGGACTCCATGAGGTAGACTCTGGCAGCATTGCACGCTCCACCACACAGAAACACTCCGGCCAGCATGATACACAGCGACGTCAGCGAAGCCGTCATCGTCTCGGTGTCTGCCGCACTGGTGTAAATGGTGTCAATCACTCTGCCCAGGAAGAAGGGAGCTGACATTGTTACTGCACTGGAGACAGTCAGGAAGCCTACACCAGCTGTGGTTGATAAAAGAAAGAAAGAGAAAGATGAGAATAAAAAAAAAAAAACGTTTTAAATGTTATACATTTTATTTTTAGATTTTATATGCTCCTGAGAACTGAGGCAAAAGTATCTTTCAATTTTATTTTTTGTGCCCACTACAGAGAACGTAAGGTCTCAGGAAGATATGGTATGACCCAAAGGCCAGGAAGCAGGTAGAATTTATAAACTGTCTGCATTAGGTGCTTTTCACGTCACTTGTGCATACTGTGAGACTTGTGAAACAGGAGGGCCTGCAAAAATAACTAAATAAATAATCCAAATCAGATTAAAAAAAAAAAAGCACAAGTAAAACTTTGTTAGAAACAGGAAGTCCCCTCTTGTTTAATAAGACATCAACTGTAACAAGCAAAACAAATGGGCCTCTGGGTGGTGATTAAGCATCTAAGTGTAATCGAGCTGCATATAGTTAAGAAAGTGACTCTTGTTACCTTGTCAGATGAACACAAAATATATGTTTATGCAGTTTCCTGATATTTTTCTGGCCATATGGTGAACAAAATTACATTTAAGCCTGAGTAAAATAAACCCCACTGGTTAAAAATATCTTTATTTTCCTTTGGTAGAAGTCCCACACCTCGAACTTTTTTTGTACGTAGGAAAAACCCTGATAATGCAGAAAAATACACTAGGGGAAAATTTATAAAAAGTGTGCCATCACACTTTATAAGGAGTCCAACTTCATAAATTACAATACTCTGGGACTCTCTGGAGTAAAAGTTGCAAAGCAGATCACAGCTGTGCAGGAGGTGATAAGAAGTCAGGGGTTTTCCTGCACATGAAGAAATCTGGCACTGATCCACAGACTCTTAGCTTTAACTAAACACCTGCGCTTTTGTCAGTGTGACCATACATATTATCTTTTCAATATAACATACTGCATGTGTATAAAGCAGCTACTCCCAAACCTAAGACTTCTATAACTCATTCTGAAGTCTAGAAATGGCCACAAAATTTTAATTACATGCGCCTAAGATGAAATATTGCCATCTTTGTGTTTTTGTTGATTCTGATATTGAGTCCCTATTTACAGATTTAGTTTTGACTACTGTTTCACTTTCATTTTTTACCAGTATAAGACAATTAGACACCAATATGTCTATGTTAGACAAAAATTAGACAACTCAAGAAAAGAACGTGCAATTTTCAATACTATGGCTTGTTTACTGTTTTGTTTCTCTCTTTTTTTAAATGTAAATATTTATTGACAAATTTAAATTAAATTACAAACTTGAATTATCCTGTATCGATCAGGCTCTGAAAAACTTCACAATAAAGGGGCATCTTTATTATTCAGTTAAAGCATTTTAACAATGAGAAACCGTTTTTATTCATCACTGAAACACCTAAAGATGATCCCTATGACCCCTTCAGGTTTACCTGCCAGTCTCCATCTCTCCGGGTAAGCCAGTCTCATAATCCTTTTAACATCCCTCAGGGGGACAGTGGGGGTCTCGGTCTTCACTGATCCGGCAGGTGTGGGCGTAGAGGACGCTGAGGAGCTTGCAAAGGCAACAGGTGTGAGAGTGAGAGTCCGTGCACTTGAACAGAGTACAGGGGCACTTCTGAGGGGGCCGCGCGGCGGGACCGTCGTGTAGAGCCTGGCTGAACGGGGAGAGAAGGCCGGGGTCGAATGGAGTGAGGACTTGAGCCCGGTGGATTGCCCTTTACTCCGGAGGGCAGCTGAGAGAGCCGGACGGTGCTCCAGCCATAACAACCTGGGTTGCATCAGCTTCAGTCTGGATGGATGCACTGTGCGCGTGCAGCCTGACATGCGAATTAAAATACACATCGTCCTATTTTACAGCTATTTACCAAAGAAATGACGATGGATTTGACCAAAAATAAAATAAAATCTCAGTGTTTTTTCTTTCTCCGAACTCAGTGACTGATGGTGTCGATGTGTTTCTGGTTCAGTAAGTCCAGCAGGAGAAACATTTTTGCACCTCCAGCCGGGTCTGTCAACACATCGCGTCCTCCCCTGCAGCTTGTAGCCGCTACATTGCCGCTTTCAGACCGTTGCTGTCGGTTTTATCTGCGCCTGACAGCCGCTTTTAACCCAGTTTATCTCTTATCACCCAACAGCTACCAACACCCCGCCTGCCGCTGTCATCTGCCGCTAAAGGTCCGTGTATCGTAGCGAAAACACGAGGTGCCGAAGACTGACCAACAGAAAGTCCGCGGTAAAGAATAAACTTACTTTAACGAAGAAAATAAAAGCTATTAACAGGAAACGTGACCCTGCTTCGGCTCTCACGTACACACAGGACACCTCCTCCACCTCCTCGGTCACTTCAATGGCTGACGAGATAAACTTTCCCAGGCGTAACCAAACACTCCCAGATCACTCATATACGTTTTTTAAGCGAAGGAGATTTACTTCATAACCATACTTTAAAGGAGATATTTTACAGTTTCATGAAAAATACTGGCTCATTTTGAATTTGATTGCAGCAACATGTGTCAAAAAAGTTGGGATGGGCCCATGTTTATCAGTGTGTAGCATCCCCTCTTCTTTTAACAGCACTCCACAAACATGTGGGAACTGAGGAGAAAGTTGCTGGACTTTTGGAAGAGGAATGTTTGTTGGAATGATTTGTCAAATTTTTCATTTAATGACAAATGTTTTCAGTTGGTGAAAGGTCTGGTCTGCAGGCAGGCCAGTTCAGCACCCAGACTCTTCTGTGAAGCCAAACTGTTGTAATAGATGCAGTGTGTGATTTTGTTTTGTCTTGCTGAAATACACAAGACTTTCCCTGAAAAAGATGTCATCTGGATGGGAGAATATGTTGTTCTAAAACCTGTATATATCTTTCAGCACTGATGGTGGCTTTCCAAATGTCCAAGCTGCCAATTCCATAGCCACTAATGCAAAAATCATTATGGGTATCCAATATTGATTTTCAGCCTTGTCCCTTGCATGCAGAGATTCCATCCATCCATCCATCCATCCATCCATCCATCCATCCATCCATCCATCCATCCATCCATTCAGCTGTCATAGGGCGAGAGGTAGGGTACACTCTGTACAGGTCTTTTGATGATATTATGTACTGTAGATGATGCGCTATTCAAAGTATTCACAATTTTATGTTCAGTAAATTATTCTGAAACTGAAATTATTCTCCACAATTTGTAGATGCAGTTTTTTACATACTGGTGAGCCTTTGCCCATCTTCACCTCTACTGACCTGTGGCCAGTTAACCTACTTAGCTGCAAAATATTCCTCCAGCTGTTTCTTTTCAGTATCACTTACTTTTCCAGCCACTTTTTTTGTTCCCGTCCCAAATATTTTGAGACGTGTGAGTGAGCTAATGTTTGTCATGAAATAGTAAAATGTCTCAGTTTACACATTTCATATCTTCTCTGTACTCTATTGTGAATAGTGGTCTTGACTTGATCCACTTTTCCCTGAATTCTGTAGAACGTCTTCTCTTTGTCCTGCCATTTATTTTTTATTCTTAACACTATTAGTGCTTTTACTTCCAATTTACTAAGCGCCACCTCCACCTCATCTCGCTGAAGTGCCTCCTTAGCCAAAGTATCTGCCCATGTGACTCCACCCTTTCTATTGTTTTTCCCATACAAATGAATAAAACAGTCCTCGACTGTGTGATTTGTAGTAGGACAACATTTTTATCTTCTCCAGCGAGAACCGGAATCCCCACTTTGCTGCCCACATCTGGATCTGCCAAACTATTTCCTGTAATTTATTTGCAACATGCTGTATGCTCCTTCCTCTCTTCCAGATGGCTGTGTCATCTGCAAAAATAGACTCTGCCAAGTCCTCTGGTACCTGGTGAAACATATCATTAATCATGATTAGGAAGAGCAATGGACTGATTACACCACACTGAAGTATTCCATCCTCAGTCACCTCAAGGTATAATGCTCTCTCCTGTTTACCAAAATCATTAGTGATCATTTGTTTAGAAAGTCGCTGATACAGTTAAACATTTTCTCTTTTATGTTCATCTTTTGGGGTTTAATAAGTAATCCCTCCCTCCACAACATGTCATAAGCTTTTTCTACATCCAAAAACACTGCCTCCCACTATGTCTTTACTTCCCTGAGCTTTGCTTATTTCTGAGCTGCTTTATTAAGGCACAACATACTTGGTTTTTCCCAGGGGAAGTCATTTCTGAGGCTTTAAGTGCTGCATTACACATTAAAACTAAGCCCTTCTCCAACAGTTCCCTGATCTAACACTTTAGTGTGATTTATTTTAGTTCTTATTGTCTCTGGTTAGTTTTTCCCACTCTGTATCTTAAAGTATTTCTACTTTCTCTCCACCTGTAATTGCTGTTGTTCATGACCTGCAAGTAAAAAGGACCCCAAACAAAATATGATTAAAATTGTGCAAAGACCAAGTTAATGTTTTTGTTTAGTTCATACAAACACCTGTGTTGCCTGAAAACAGAGACATTATGCAGTCCAACACTTTCTGCAGCCTTCATTCTGAGTGTGAGAATGTGAACGTCAGGTTGATTGCAGGTTGTTACGTGCTCAAATAGAGAAGAAACGTGTTATAAAAAATACCAGTCTATTTTTTTTAGTTAGTTAATGGGCTGTAATAACAATAAATCCCTGCTTTAAATGTAACTTTAATGCAATTTCTACCATTAGAGAAGGAAAACCGATGTTTTACATCGGCTCTCGATTGCTTCTGTCTGCCCCGGCAGGGTGAAAGTTGAAAGGTCTTTCAAATCTGAAAACAGGAGACACGTGCAGGTTCAAAAGCAGTAAGTTTAAATAGGTAAATTTGTAAAAGTGTGTGTCGTTGATCATAATCAAGTAAATCAGACGCTCTGTGCGGATCTGTCTGCGTGCAGACGGCGAGCAGCACAGTTTTCGGTCATATTAACGTCAGGATATGCTGCGCAGCTAGTCGTTAGCGTTGAAGCGTGTTTGTGTCTGTGTGTGTCACACCGATGTGACTTCTACTTGTTCATCAGTTTTATCATTCTTATAAGCGGGATCTTTATTTATTTATTTTTTAAGTATGTTAAATGTAGTAAATACAAGGTAATCATTGCTGGAGAGCCACCTGAGGCTGCTTTTAAACACCGCAAAGCTTCCCGAGCCTCCAGTGTTTGTGGGTATGTCTTTAAAAGTGAGAAAGCAGAGGGACCTGCAGAGTTCTTTCTAACCTAAAAACGGTGAAATACATATTGGTGAAAATAATATTTAAATTTTATTGAAGTTCGGGGCATCGATAAATTCATATAAAAAGCTCTGAAATCAAAAAGATGTGGTTAACTGTGCCAGACAGTTTGTTAAAACATGGTGCCAAACTTTGGTATAAAACTTGATTTGCTTTATATAAAAAAAAAAACTGTCAAATGATGCCTCAGAAACAAACTACGTTAGGTGTTGAGTAATTATTTTATGTTTTCACAGCTATTTGAAGGATACTAATAAGTCAAAAACATTTTAAGGAATATTCTTTCCTTTTATTTAAAGACAAGGCTCTGAGTCGTCCAGGAGAATGAAAGTATTACTTTATAACTGATGGACAAGTTAAAGGCTTATGTAGTATCTATTTATATCATTAAATTAAAATAGCTTAAAATTATTGTTGTGTGAAGTAAGACTCAGATCAGGAAGGGGTGCTTTTCATTGTTCTCTGTGGAAAAAAATATAAAACCTATCTCTTTCTGTTTCCTTGTCTGTGTGTTATCAAATCTCATCCAGATAGTTTTATCAGTACTTATGATTATCAGGACTATTTAGGTTTCCTCATCTCACTTTTCTTTCTGTTGCACCTCCTCTGTTTAACCACTCACTCCTTGTCTTCTTCCTGTCTTTCAAGACCTTTGCATCAGCAGCACGAGCTGCAGAGATGGCTGCCATCTACTCAGGTATCCACCTGAAACTAAAGAGCCCACAGACTCCATGGGAGGACAAACTAAAGTTGGCACGTTTTGCCTGGAACTCCTCACAGTGTTTGCTGCCCAACAAAGAACAGGTAGCAGTGGATGCTTATGAATGGTTAAAGCGTGGTAATGATACTTTTTTGTTGTTGTTGCCTGTATTAAGAAGCGGCTGCCCTATGTGTGTCTGTCTGTAGGTGCTGTTGGACTGGTGCACCCATGCCCTCTCACTTCACTACAATAAAAAGGTGGAGTTTTCCCAGGATTTCTTGGAAAGTCTGTGGTGCTACCTTGATGATGTGCTTCACAGCCGGAAGCTCCAGTCTTTTCTCAAGCAGGGAAAGACCATCACTCTCAAGCTCAACATGGCACAGGTGCTTAAGCAGTTAAAGCAAAAATTAAGTTTGTGACATGATAGCACAAATAATCCCCTCTGCCTCTCTCTTGTATCATTAGAAGATAGTAAAATCATGTGTTGAGTACAGTTGTAGCATTAATTAATAAGGACACAAATATGCTAAAAGCTCCCAGAATGTCAGTTTACATTGAGAGGTGGACGTTTTACTCACAGCTTTTTCTGTTTGCCTCTAGCTGCTTGACCAACTGCAGAAGTGTGCGCATGTCGGCTTCAAGTCATCAGGGTGTGCGTCCTACATACTGAGTGTGTGTCAGTGCATTTTCTCATCTCCTGCACTCTCATCTGTTTTTACAACTAAGTATGAACTTATGGTTGATCTCCTGGCCAAATTCTGCTCGCTGGCCTGCTGTGAGCTACAGAAGCCACTGTCCATTGAGTACCTAAAGAAGGACTCTGTCACATGTCACGATGAACCAATGGCTGAGAGTCTTCAAACGGAACCTGCTACAACTATGGAGACTTCCAAGATGGACTCCCTGACTGGCGGTCCATCGGATCAGCCGCAGTCAGAAGCTAATAAATCCTTCTCCAAGCTGAAGGAAAACCTCCGTTCATCAAACTTATTTGAGGTGTTGCTTCAGGTGCTGTCATCTTATTTGTCAGTGCAGCGACAACAAGCCAACCCCAGCAGAGTCTCTACGATGGTCACCAACCACCTGATCCAACCGTTAGTCCTGCTCCGACACCTGCTGACCTCTGGAGAATTTGCAGCGTGTCTCTCTCACCTGCGTCTCCGTCAGCAGCTGTGTAGAGACATCCGCATGAAGATAGACTCCCTCCTTCAGTTAGCTCTCTTCCCCTCTGAGCACCTGAACTCATACAAGGAGGAGCTCCTTCCACTTAAAGAGGACTCTGGCAAGCGCGGCTCTGGAGGGACGAAAGTGCCTTTCAAGCCTGTCAGTGCGGTACTTTCCAAACTGAGTGACCAGGGTTACTGTGAGCCATCACTACATTACGCTGTGAAGGCCAGTGCTTTGTCTCTGCTGTTTAAGTTTTTTCTGGAAAAATACAGCAAAGGGAGGGTAGAAGAAGAGGAGGAGCAGAGGATGCTGTGTTTTTACTATCTAAGGAGATTGGTCCCAACCTTAGATCTTCATCTTGACGGGCAGAAGTCACCTCCGGCTTCCGTCTGCTCCCCAGAGAACTGGAACCTGGCTCTGCTGGCCGTGGAGTCCCTGCTAAGCCAGGCGCTGTCAGCCGGTATTTATAATGTGGCTGCAGACAGGATACGGCACAAAGACGTACAGCTCAACTTTTACAGAGCCGTGGCACAAATGCTCTTCAACGAAGCCCAGCAAAGGTAACAAATAACTCCTTTTGTAAAATTTATAAAAGTTTTTTTTTCCGTTCATTCAGAACAATAATTTTTTGCTCATACGCTGAAAAACCTTCCCGTCTTGACTTTCAGTATACCGTCGTGGTACCGCTGTCTAAAGGTGCTTTTGAGTCTCAATCATCTGATTCTCGAACCAGACCTGGACCAGCTTTTATCTTCAGCCTGGATTAATGCTGAGTGCATGGAAGCACGAGTGCAACGGGCCAGACAGGTCTTCATTCTTATTCATATTTCATAAATTAATCGCAGTTAAAAAAAAAAAATCAATAAATGCATGTTTGTAAGTACAAATCCAATTCCGATAAAGTTGGGACAAAATGTAAAAGCTCATTTTTCATGAAATATGAAAAAGTCTCAGTTTAAACATTTGATGTTTTCTATGTTTTACCCAACAGCTCATGGTGTGCAGTCTCCTCAAGACCTACACTAAGCTCCGCCAACTCCCTCGTCTCTTCTCTGAGCTCCTGTCCGTGATCTGCCAGCCTGCTCTAGATGACCTTCGACCTCCTCTTCTGTCTGAAGGCATCACCACCTCTCTCAGGACTTGTCTTCTGGACGCACCCCCATCCCAAGGTCTAGAGATCTGTTTGTTAATGATGGAGGCCATCAGGAAATACATACTACCTGACCTGGTGAAGGAGCAAACAGAGGAAGAAAAAATGGAGACTGATGGAGAACATGAGGACCAAGAGCGAAAAGATGCATCTCTGAAACTCTTCACCCTCAGCCAGCTGCTTCATGCCGTTTTCTTCAATCTGAAGACTCTGGACAATGCCTCTCCTGTTCCCTTAGTGAGGCAGAGTCAGGACCTAATCAAGGGGTTTCACGACTTGGTGAAGGAGTTACTACTCGTGGTTTCAACAGAGGAGAAGAATACAAGTTCAGTTCAGAAGACCCCAAGGAAAGGCAGAAAGAATCTGGACCCCAAAGAGAAACCTTCAGAGTCTAAAACAGGAGCGCTGTGGGAGCAGAAGACCCTGGAGGCAGCTCTTCTGCTCAGGTACACCTGGGTGGAGGTGGACACACTCTTTCACATCCACTGCAACAAATACACGTCATTTGACTCAGCAGCTGTAAGCGACACTGAAAACGAAGCTCCTTCGAGTTCTCCGGTCCTCTCCCACATAGAGAGTCTTTTATCAGGCAACATCTTACCTGCAGGTCACCGTCCGTCCGCCTCCTGCAGCCCAATGAGCTGTGTGCTGCTCAAACTCCTCGCTTTACAGCAGTTGAAGAAGGTTTTGTTGGACGATGCCTTGATGGGTGAGTCCAGCACTGCGGCGCTTCTAACAAGGTCAGCCCAGTTTATTTTAGCTAAATCTGAGCTTGAGGTGAGTCTGGATGGAGAACAGGGGTGGGATGGGCAGATAGGCAGTGTGAAGGCCAGCTCCTACTCTGCCGCACACTGGTATCTTCTTATGTCCAATTTACCTTTGATTCTTCGCCACCTGAGCTCAGACGACGTGCGCTGCATAGCTAACGTACTCATCAGTTCATTGCTGAACAGACAGACGGACAGATCTGAAGATCAGCCGCCCAGCTGTCTGACTGTCTCCCTCGTGTCCTCACAGCTTCTTCAAAGCCCAACATTTGCTGAGTTGCCTTCACTGTTCTCTGCCACAGTTTGGTCCCTCACACAAAGGATTATCTGTGTGCTCAGGGCAGCACATGCACCCAAGGTTTGTTCTACACTTCTGACATTTCAGGAAAGAGAAGCAGTCTCTTCACAGAGAGATGCCAGTCAGCCTCTGCCCACGCTGGTGAAGAAAGAGACTATAGTTGAGGATATTTTGACATCTTCTAAAACTGGAGAGACTTTTGTACTCCTGGCTGAAACTGAAACCAGGGAGCTGGTAAACTTACTCCAAATCTTAACAACCCTAAATCCAGATGGGATGAGCTCTGAGGATCTCTCCTCTGTGTTCCTCCTGCTTTTCTTCATGCTCACTTCCACCTCCAGTAAGCCAGACCAGATAACAGAATCTGGAGGTGATGCTCAGTTCCTAGGAAAGCTGCTCAGGATTCTGGCTCATCTCCTGGAGAGTAGGAACTTCCAAAGTGTTCTGAAGCTGATGCATGGTAGCACTCTGTTGCAGGCCACTTTGTCCTCTCTCCTCTGGCATAGCAACAGTCCAAGACTTCAGGCCACATGCAGCACCGATTGGCTGGATTTTATCAAAGCAGTGCAGGACTTCATACAGACCTTGGTCAGAACGATAATTATCAGAAACAGCAACGTTCACCTCAACCTGGACCAGTTTGCTTCCTATCTTACAAGTGAGGAAATGACAAGTAGACAAAATGCTGAATCCAGTTCAGGAGCTTCCTTGTCATCGGTTCATCTTCTGCTGGCTTCAGTGACTTCTTTTTCCCAAGTAATGACTTCCAACTTGGGAAGAAGCAAGCCACTGAATCAGACTTTAACCCAAATACTTGCAAAAATAACTGCTTCACTGGGACCAACTGTCAAATCTGTCCTGAAGCCCCAATCTGCCAGTGAGGCGGTCAACCAGCCCACCAGCATCCTCGGTCAAGCCTTTCTTGTAGAAGTTGTGAGAGTCATGCTGCAGTCTGAACTGTCCTCACTGTCAGTGGAGGCTGAGAACAAGCAGAATGGCACCAAACTCACCCATATGAGCCTTTATCAGGGCTTCTGCCAGCAGATCCTCAAAGAAATAAGCTCTGCCCCGAGGCCCATGGACTTCCTGGTTTCCTGTCTCTGTTTCCTGTCCTTATTTTACCAAGCAGTGCAGATGGAAGAGGAAAAAGAAGAGGAAGAAGGAGAAATGAAGAAGGGAAGAAAGGAGCTGGATGACCTGTACATTCAGATACTGCAGAATGTGCACAGGCTGCTAACAGGTAATGTAGACCTATATTAAAAACAAACATCTCATTCACTTGTGCAATCAGTCAGTGTTGTCCTTTCAGTAATTATCTCTGCACACTGCACATATTGACACAGGAATGCAACTAAGGGAGTATTTGATGCCATCTGTTAAAGAAAATGGGCTTTTCTTTGTCTCACATATGGCAGTCAGATTTATCCCAACTACTCAAATATAAAGATATATTTGTTGAACTCTTTTGCAGAAGACTCTCAGACTCCACTAGAGTAGCTTTACATGATGCTCAGTACAACATCTAATACTGGGGCCTTTGTGCAGCCACCTCTTTGAAAAAAGCCATTTCATCATTTCAGGCAAATTTCTTCTGATTGGCTGCTCCTCGCAAACAGAATTAAGATTTAATTAAGAACATCCTGTCTGATTGACATCATACAGATAAAACCTCAAAGATCCCTTTTTTAAGACATGGGAAAAAAAAGTCTCCCTTACTCCTTTGTCAATTTTAGTGCCAGTCCTCAAATGTTAGTATCAGACCAGGCACGCGGACGTAATGAAAACACATTTCTGGTTGAATTTATAGATATTGGGAACACATTGTTTGCATCCACCCTGTCGTTATTTTTTGCTGAACTCTCACTTTGATTTCAGCTCCTTGGCTGTCTTCCACTGATCTCAGTAAGCTGGAGCCAGCTGTGCAGGAGCTGTTATGCCACTTGGTGGAGAAAAGTACAAGAAGTCAGTTTAACCTGCTGCTGCTGATGATCAGAGAAGGACTCGACGCTGGCAAGCTGAGGGCAGGAAACTGCAGGGTGAGGCTGAGACTTAATTTGATGATTTCCACACTTTTGCTGTTTCACGTTTAACGATCTTAGTTGTTTCCGTGCTGTTATTCCAGTGCTTTAAATGAGAAGCTTTCTTACTGTACATGATAGGTGGGAAGTTGTGCTTTTGGTACTTTTTCCACAGTGAATCATTGTTGCTGTGATGATAACTGTTTTCTGACTCTTCTGCCTGCTTGCTGTTCTCCAGGAGGCGCTGTCTGCAGTAATCATCATTAAGCTGCTGTCCTGTTGTCGGTTGCCTGAGACCTGCTTCAGAGCTCTGTGGCTCATTGCACCACAGATTATATCTGCTATGGTGGTGAGAAAACACTCAAAGCACCCAAACACATACAGAGTTTAATGTAGCTGAAAAAGGGAGCGTACTTCAGTGAGAATACACACGCGCGCACGCACTCATGCACATGCACACTTGAATATACATAAAAGGGGCCTCTTTTATGAGCATTAAAGATGGTAAGCGAGACTATAGTCAGCTAGATATACTTGAAGCTCTGGAACGATTATTAACTGTTGCCTGCAGCTGCCTTTTTCTCTGGATTGCCAGTGCCTACTGACTGTTCTGCCTCTGGCGTTGTTTGACGGAGTTGTCAGTTGCCTGTCAGCGTTGCTTCTCAAATGGTTTCCATGCATGTCTCTTGAGGCGTGCAAGTCAAGTGCTGCCTGGGTCTCTTGTTGCCCCCCATCTGCACCTGCAGAAATGCTGTGGTGGAGGCAGTAAGCCAGCAGGGATGACAGTTGCAATTACAAGCTGGGGTTTATGGTCAAAAACACACGCTATTCTGGTCCTCTGGCTGTGACTTGGTGTCCCTCCCAACTCCAGCCTCTTTCCTTTCTTTGTTTCTAATTTCAGTTATTTTTAAAGTTCAATGGTATGCCCCTGTAAATATGTATATCTATTTTTAAAAGTTTGATAGCATGCTGCTTGAACTGAAGCGACCTATCATCTGTCTCTCTAGCCTCATCTCCAGCTCCACCTGTCTCCAAGCTGGACTGTTTTTGGTGTGAGGTGGCACCATGAACCCGTCAACAAATCCAAACTGCAAATATTTTATCTCCTCACTAAAGAGGGAAAAAGTGGCAAAGCGAGTTCTGGTGCATTCTTCCAGTTTTGCCTCTGCGCTCTTAAAAGGTGTCCTCATCACTCCTAATAGTTTTTCACCTTAAGGGCTCTCTTGAGGTGTTTGGGATGTTTTGTGAATGGCTTTGATCTTTGCCAGGATTCAGTCCGGACTTTCAGGGGAAATTCCTCGAAAACATATTAACACTTGGAATTGAATTTCTTGGAGCTACTCTGAGTTGAGTACTTCGAAGCTTATGAATATGGACCCTGTTGTTTTGCATGCTGGCTCACTGCCACTAACTTGGTTTACTGGGAACTTCAAGTACATAGAACAGAGATATCTGTTTGAAGAACACATAGATCTGTTCCGGGAAGTCGTGTCTGCTGTGAAAAGGGCTTTTGTTGTCAGTTTTTTAGTTATGTATTGAACTTCATATTAATGGCATCCGGAAAGCTTTAATGAAGACGAGCGATGAGGAAAATATATTTTAATGGATTTGTAACTGTTTACTCTCATAGTTTGAATGTGTTCATATCTCTAACGATTACTGTGTCTTTGTTTTTCTGTGTTACAGTTCTTAGTGAGATCATCCAGTCAGGACGTCTCACTGACCCTTTCCTTTACCATTCCCATGATAACGTCAATGACAACGCTGCTGCGACAGGGGGAGGGTAACATCACCAGCTCTCATCATGTGACTTTGGTCCTTGAAGCACTCCAGTCGGTCCCCCTCGACCACATCACCCCACCAGTCTATCAGTCAGCGTTTTTGGCTGTTCATGAGGCGCTGTTCGCCATCATCCAGTGTCATCCTCAGGTATAAAGAGACTGCTGAAGGAAGTAGTTCAGGGGTGTCAAACATGCAGCCTGAGGGGCAGAACTGGCCTGCCAGAGGGTCCAGTCTGGCACACTGGATAGCTTTTCAAAGTGACAGAAATCATTAATTCCGTTTTTATCATAAAAATTTTGGATGGCGCTGCTCATTAGCTCCAAAATAGTTGACATGTGAAGGTGTTGTGCTTTTACGTAGCCACCACAAGGGCTGCTCTTTGTCTAACCTAAACCCGTTCATGACTTTTATGGATAGAATTTCTAGGTGAAGCCCAGTGGCAGAGGGTTTCCACTTTGATGGCCTGAGGCTCACAGAGGCACTAATCATGGCAGCATAGAAACAAGTTCTAAGGACAAGATCAATAGAGGCTGGGGTCTACCACACCAGGCAAGACCCCAGGTGCAGGCTGTGCAGAGATGTCCCTGAGACAATCCAGCGCATAAAAGCAGGGTGCAAGAAGCTAGCAGGCAGATGACATACATGGAACACCATAACCAAGTGGCTGGCATAGAATACAGGAACATCTGTGCCAAGTATGGCCTGGAAGTCGCAAGGTCAAAATGGGATACGCCCCCAAGGGTGGTTGAGAATAACAGAGCTAAGATCCTGTGAGACTTCCAGACACAGACAGACAAACTAGTGATGGCTAACCAACCGGACATAATAGTGGTGGACAAACAGAGTAAGAAAGCCATAGTGATAGATGTAGCAATACCAAGTGATGCCAACATCAAGAAGAAGGAACACAAGAAGCTCAATAAATACCAAGGGCTGAGAAAAGAGCTGGAGAGGATGTGGAAGGTGAAGGTAACGGTGGTTTCTGTGGTAGTTGGAACGCTTGGGGCAGTGACCCCCAAATTGGAAGAGTGGCTCCAGCAGATTCCAGGAACGACATCTGAGATCTCTGTCCAGAACAGTGCAGTCCTATGGACCAGCTAAGATACTGTGCAGGACCCTCAAGGTCCCAGGCCTGTGGAAGAGGACCTGAGCTTGGAGGAGGACAAAGATCGCCCGCAGGACGAGTAGGGAATTTTGTGTGTGTCTGTGTGCACAAAAGGGAACAAAAGGGAGCAGTTCATTTCACTATAATGTAACTGCAGAAACACGGGACATTTTTCAGCCATAATTCAGCAGTAGGAGAAGTGGATGCAAACTGCAGCATGACTCCAAATACAAAATGACCTTCTTGATGTGAGGCGACACTCCGCTGCTGAAAATTTTATGAGTTTATCTACTTTAGTCCAGACAACAAGATCAAAATGTCACACAGCTCTGATATCAAATAGTACTTTATTTCAAGGTTTAGTTATTTTATCCCAAATTATTTTAAGGTGTGAGATGAGAGTCGCCTGCAGTTCTTACTGTGAGCCAACAGCAAAGGATCCGTGGGCTTGTTTTTCCATTATTTTGCCTCTCAGGCAACATACAGATTGCCATATCTTCCTGGTGAGGGTTATCGTGGCTGTATGTGCACTATTCAGGGCTAAAAATCTCCCAATCCCACAGTGTGTGTGTGTATGCGTGTGTGTGTGCTTGTGTGTTTAACTCAGCTGTTGTATTGCTAGAGACCTGAATGAGTGCAGTGCTGAGTTTGAGGCTGTGTGTATGAGCGGTTCTATGTCTGAAAGTTGTTTTTTGTTACCAGTTACAGCCAGGTATGTTTGTTTCCTCTCTTTAGCAGGAGATTTAAATCCTTGCTCTAACCTAAACCTCTTTAAAACTTTAATATTACAGTTTAATCCTTAAATAGGCCTTTGAATATGGATTGGGAAAAAAACCAGAGAACCAAAAAAAAGTGTAAACAGTTAGTGATCTAAAACTGTTGTTTTACAAAGAAAGCTGGACTTGTTTTTAATTTCATTTAATTTATTTTTGCCTTTGGTTTCTCGTGAAAAACGACTTTGGTCACTTTCTTACATTTTTTTGGACGAGCTCTTCTCAAAAAAGTTGCAACCCACAATCTGCCCGTTCTGCGCAGCCACATTTTTAACAGGGACGATCGCACACATTCAGAGAGGGTATCATTACAGCTGTCCTCTGTTCCAAACTGCGAGACACAATTACGATACATCTGTAAACTGTAGTTACAAAAACAGTGTTTTTGGTACATTTACATTATTATAGAAAGCCCAGTGACAAGTCTCATTGCCATTTATAATTTCCTAGAAATTCATTTATATACAGCTGAAGAAAATAAAATAACTTCTGAGTATTTTTGTTTACAAGTTATGCCTGCGCTCTTCCCCTCACTTACGAAACCAAGCCTAGACACTAGTGTAATGAAGGTCACTGTAGATCAAGACTGCTGGTTTGAATCCTCGATTTGAAGAAAATGCGGTATGCGCTGCTGCTGAGGCCACATGATGCCTCGAAGGAATGCCGCTTTCAAACAAAGGATATTGCAGCTCACCAGCTGCATGGAAAACCTCACGGTGTCTACTTTACTGCCTTTATTAGAAGTGTGCACATTGTGCCCAGAGGATAAAAAAACAACAACTTTGTTTCTTAAAGAAATGGGACCATCTACATCCCAGCCCACGCACTCCATTTGTTGTGCTGGTGTTAATGTGATCATTTTTCAAATTCTCGTTCTCTCTAAAATGCTGAGAGTTTATTGTTCAGAAACGGTGACAAAGCGGGTCAGCTGTGTCAAATAAAGCCGGCCATGAACAAGCTAAGTGATATCAGATGTTTGCGAGGACAAAAGATGATCGTGAGAGGTGGAGAGAGGGGAGGGACAACTGAGAGGAAAACGGAGGCATTGAAGGAAAGCAGAGTGCATTTATCGGGGGGGGGGGGGGGATAAAAAGATAAGCAGAAATAGCCGGAGATGGAGAATGTGATGCATGAGGGAAGTTTCAGGACAAAATGGAAAAGAGGGGTGCGAGCTGGAGAGGTGTGAGGGAGGAGGCTCAGCGAGGAGAGGCAGGGGAGCTGGCATGCCGGGTGGGTTGGCATGGAGCGGGTTTAAGCCGATGGAAACCGTTGCTGAGCTCCAACCAGAGCTGGTGACATCACCCCTTTCTCATTTATATTCTCCCTGTCTCTCCTTCCCTCCCTCAGTCTCCCCGAGGAGAGCGAGGTACAGACAGAAATGCAAACGTAGCTCTCGCGGGAATCCAACTTTTACCTCAGTCATTTTTGTGAGCTGTAAGTTTATGGCTGCGCTGTTATGAGTCGAGCAGTGAAAGTGATGTAACAGATGGCTCTGTCAGGACTGCTTAGTCCAGTTTTTTTTTTTCTTCAAAAAAACCTTTTTGGATTCAGTTCTCTGCTCAGTTTAGAAGATCCTAAAACGTATAACATTAATCCTCCTTAAAACATTTTACCACACTATATGACAGTAAGTCATCAGTTGAGAAGGATTCATAAGTCTGCTGTATTAGAGATGTGAATAGACAGTAATATACTCCAAAGTCAGTCCCGAATCATCAAGAATCGGTGTCTTCATGAGTTTAAGAGTCTACAAACACTTTTTTGCCAGCATCTGTTACTTTTCAGCAATCTCACTCAAGCAGTTTTTAAAGTCTAACAGTGTTTTATTAGGCAGAAGTGTGTGTATGTG
>JAVDPK010001570.1:316105-348941 GCA_034780415.1 Cichlasoma orientale | reverse complement strand
CCCCCCCCCCCCCCCCCCCCCCCCCCCCCCCCCCCCCCCCCCCCCCCCCCCCCCCCCCCCGCCTCGGGAGGGGCTGGCTTCCCATTGCCTCTGGTTCTCTGGGGCTCTTGCCCCTCAGCTGGGGGAGCTCTGTCTGGGGCCTCCCTCTCCCTTCTGCTGGGGTGGGCATGTGGTTGTCATTGGAATGTGTGGCCATGGGTCTTCATTGCTCTTGGGGGCTGTGGGCAGCCCGGGTCTCCTGGGTCTTTCTCTATCTGCCTGTGGCTTCTGGAGGGTGTTGCTGCTGCTTTCCGTCCTCATTATTAAGTACATTTCGTGACAGAGACAGACACTGACGCTCTCTTACTCACTCAAGCTAACAAATACACACAAACACACACACGCACACTACAACACAACAAGACTGAGCTCTGTCTCTTGGTTTGTGTAGCCATGTTTTATTTTGTTTTTTGTTTTTTCACATTTATATATTTTTTCCAGGTACTGCTTGTTTTTTGTATGTTTTTCTTCTTCTTTTTTTTTTTTACAGGTGCAGCAGTTGGTGAGCCTTTGTGGTTTTCTTTCCTCTCTGTCCTCTTATCTTTTTCTATATTCTCCCCCTTTTTCTTTTTTCTTTCTTGCTTTTCCCCTCACCTGTCAACTCCAGCGTTGCTACAATACATATACATTTATGTGAAAAATAACACAAATAAATAAAATAAAATAAAAGGAAAAACATTAACACGAGGAGCCTATAGAGAATCTGTAGAGCTCATCTTGGAAGAGCAAATATGTTTGACACAACAGTGCATTCAGATCATAATTCTCCTTGCAAAACCTGCCAGACAAGACAGGCTTAAATTTTTTTTTAATGAAGTGTCACGTTAAAGTGTTGGGTAGCTATGTGCCACCAGAAGAGCTTCAGTGCTCCTTGAGATTGATTTTTCCCTGGATTTCTACCAGAGGCATGGTGGAGGAGATCACACTTTATCACTGTAGGGATAAAGGTTCACAGGGTCACCTCACTGTAGGAGACAAGCATTCAGTTTTTCCTGTAATTCATCACTTCTTAGTATACACTCAGCAGTCACTTCATTAGATGCACCTTGCTACTACTGGGTTGGACCCCCTTTTGACTTCAGAACTGTGTGAATTCTTTGTGCCATAGATTCAACAAGGTTCTATAAACACTCGTCAGAGATTTTGCTCCATGTTGACAGTTGCTGCAGATTTGTCAGCTGCACATCCATGATCCCAATCTCCTGTTCCACTGCTGAATTGAGCTGAACATGGTCAGCAGCAATACTCAGGTTGCTTGTACTCAGGGGCCCAAAGTGTGCCAAGGCAATATCCCCCGCACCATTATACCACCATCAACCTTAATCATTAATACACGGCCGGATGGATCCATGCTTTCATATTATTTACACCTAATTCTGATCATACCATCCAAATGTTGCATCTGAAATCAAGACTCATTGGACCAGAAAACATTTTTCCAATCCTCCATTGTCCAGTTTTGGTGAGCCCCTGGAAATTGTAGCCTCAGTTTCCGGTTCTTAGCTGACAGGAGTGGCGCCAGGTGTAATCTTCTGCTGCTGTGGTCCATCCATGCTTCAAGGTTTGATGTGTTCTGCTTTCAGAGACACTCTTCTCCATACCTTGGTTGTAACAAGTGGTTATTTGAGCTGCTGTTGCCTTCCTATCAGCTCAAAGCAGTTTGGCCGTTCTCCTCTGACCTGGCATCAATGAGGCATTTTCACTCAGAGAACTGCTGCTCACTGGATATTTTCTCTTTTTTCCTCTGTAAACCCCAGAGATGGTTTTGTGTGAAAATCCCAGTAAATCAGTAGTTTCCAAAATACTCAGACCAGCCTGTTTGGCACCAGCAACCATGCTATGTTTAAGAAGCACTTGATTTCATCAGCAGGTTGTCTTGACCATGTCTACATGCCTACATGTTGAGTTGCTGCCATGCGATTGTATGATTAGATATTTGCATTAATGAGCAGTTGAAAAAGTGTACCTAACAAAGTGGCTGGATGATGTAAGATATTGACAGCTTAGGGGAGCCAGGAGGTGACCTCATTTCTGTGTATATACTGTTTATATGTCTGGATGAAAAAAAAACTAACTGTAGTGAATCTAGTGAGCCAGCTGACAGTGGAAGTAACTGAAAGCCTTAGCTTATCTCTGGTAAGTTAACTTGAAAGACTGGTATGCACTAATAGTAAGGTATGATGGATCTGGTGACTTTGTCATCAACAAAGCAGCCCTAAGCCACGACAGTTTGAAAAATGCATGCACAATTTATCTTCTCTGAATCTGACAAACAGTTGGCAGTTATGCTGGGATATTTCAAACTCATCGCTCCATGTTCCAGACCTGAAGAAGAAAATCCCTTTTTCTCTTGGCAGTAGTAAGTTTTAAACATTCCTCCAGGCTCAGCTAACGTTAAAGCACCTGTTCTTTAAGTGGGTGAGCTCATATTCCACAGCCACTTCACAGCAGGTTTATAAGACTTGTGAATTAAATATTTCTTTAAATCGGAACTACACTGGTGTGCCTGCTCCATGCAACACTTATTTGTACAGTGGAAAACTAAGAACTTTAATCAAAGAAACAATGAATACAATTAGGGTCACTTGTCATTTGGTTGGACTTAATCCTCCAGTGATGATTCTCTATGGAACTCTTTATCCTCTGTATTTTTATGATTATATTTAAGTAACAAATTTGCACTGAGTCTCAGAAAGTCTATAATTTTACTTCCTGTTATTGAATTGGTGCCATCTACAGAGATTTGGGCATTAAATACAGCGTATTTCACAATATTAAAAATTTCCCTCACATTGTTTTGGTCATGTTTCACTGACCGTTTAATTACAGTTTTCTAGATTTCAGCTTTAATCCAAAAGCCATAACAGATTGCAATTTGCATAAAATTAAGTCCCTGTGTATTAATAATATTACATATCATAAAATGATTATTCTTGTTTAACAGCTGCTGCACAGGCATTTTTTATAAGTCCAAGAAGACAAAAACATGATTTAACAGAGCTAGGCGTGACATTTTCTTGCTGCAAGACAGTTTCCCAGTCATGATCAAAGCCAAGAAGATGTCACTTGTTGCCTCTGATCTTTATCTGAAATCTTAGAGCCAAACGGACCCCTTTAGGGCTAACTTGAGACCCTCATAACAGCTAATCAGGGCATCAGAGGCAAAAGGGCAAAATATAAAAACCTCTTTAACCCCTGTGCTACTAAATTTGCACATCTGTTTCAGTGCTTCTTAGTCTTCCTTCCCTCTCTCTCAGTTTGACTTCCATCCATCCATACTCTAACCCTACTGAAGGTAACATAAACACACTGAGCCTCTTCTCAGACCACCATGACGAGAGCAGAACTGAATAAGTGTGTGTTTTTCTCTGCCTGTGCATAATACTGTTGGGACATCTTTGGAGAACAGCACAGTGTGTGTATTGATAGCATTTTTTTTTCTCTTTACTTGGACCGAGAGGCATTTTGCTCTCCAGTCAAAATCTCATTTTGTCACCATTAAAATGAAAAATGTCAGAGGCAGATTGAACCACGCAGAACACGAGCTAGACCTTTTAGTTTTAGCCAGGGGTGTTCCAGCTGAGCTCTATGTCAGAGAGAGTTGGTCTGAGTGCTGCAGACCATAGAAAAATCCATTTCAGCTGTGTTTTCAGAATGTTAACAATTTTAGGCAGGACATAATGTTTCCTCTTCTTTGTGTCTGAAAGTTATACAATTTTATTGATTTCTGCTGCTTAAAGGCTGCGAAAGCTTCGTATTTTGAGCAAGGAGTCTAAGCACATGATTTTCTGCCATGATCAGGTCAGCTTTACTTCTTTCACAGCAAATATTTTTATTATGTTGCATTTTTTCAGTGCTCTTCTCATTAGTTTGAAGTTACTGGGGAAAGGTCGTGTTTCAGAGGCATGTCAAAGGTTTGGAGGAATTTTAAAGGGGACCTATTATGCTCATTTCCAGATTCATATTCTTATCGTTGGACTCCACTACAGTAGCTTTGCATGATTCACAGTTTAAATAAAAATCCTTATTTATCTTAAAGGGCTCGATGCAGCCCCTCAGTTCTCCCTCTGTGTGAAACATGCCAGTGCTTCTGACTGGCTTCCCCTCACAAACAGAAAGTATGAACAGCGTCTCTGCTCATGACCAGAGCTGCATGCCCGACACTGCTAGTGTGGATGAGAAGTTCCTGGAAGGATCAAAAACATGAAGATTTGAACCACTACAATATTTTAAAGTGGATTTTTACCTTTATTAGGACACAAGTGGGAGAAATTGCAGTGAATCATCACAGTTTATGTTTTAAAACATTTTTTAATGGAATTTTTTTTTTTTATTAAACATCAATTTTACTGTCAAAACAGCATGAGATTTTTTATTTCGTGATCATTACACAGTACCAGTCAAAAGTTTGGAAACATCTTCTAATTCAGTGGTTTTTCATTATTTTAAAAGCTTCTGCATTGTAGATTAATACTAAAGTGAGCCAAACTATGAAGAAATATATATGGAATTCTTTAATAAACAAAAAAGTGTTAAACCAGAATATGTTTTAAATTTTAGATTCTTCAAAGTAGGCGCCTCTTGCTTAGATGACAGCTTTTGCACATCTTGGCATTTTCTCAGTCAGCTTTTTGAAGTAGCCACCTGGAATGGCTTTCAGTTAGAAGAGGTAGAGTTGGTATACAGTGAATAGCCCTGTTTGAGTAATGTTCTAATTCATATTATGGCAAGAACTACTCAACTAAGTAAAGAACAACGACAGTCCATGGCAATGGCAATAATTTCAAGAACTTTGAAAGTATCCTCAAATGCACTCGCAAAGACCATCAAACGTTATGATGAAACTGGTTCTCATCAGGACCGCTCCAGGAAAGGAAGACCTCTGTTGCACAGGTTAGGTTCATCAGTGTTACCAGCCTCAGAAACTGCAAGTTAACAGCACCCCAGATAAAAGCCCACCTAAATGCTTCACAGAGTTCAAGTAGCACAAACATCAAATGTTCAGAGAAGACTGCGTGAATCTGGACTTTAAGGTCGAATTGCTGCAAAGAAGACAACAAAGAACAAGAGGAAGCGAATGGCTTGGGCCAAGGAACACAAGGAATGGACATTAGACCAGTGGGAAGCTGTCCTTTGGTCTGATGAGTCCAAATTTAAGATTTTTGGTTCCAAACACCATGTCTTTGTAAGACATAGAAATGGTGAGTAGGTGGTTCCTACGTGTGTTGTTCCCACTAAGTATGGAGGAGGAGGTGTGATGGTATGGGGGTCCTTTGCTGGTGACACCTTCGGTGATTTATTTAAAATCCAAGGCACACTTAACCACCATGGCTACCACAGCATTCTGCAGCGGCGTGCCATCCCACCTGGTTTGCACTTAGTGGGACCATCATTTGTTTTTCAACAGGACAATGACCCCAAAATCACCTCCAGGCTATGTAAGAGCTATTTGACCAAGAAAGAGGGTGATGGAGTGTTGCGTCAGATGACCTGGCCTTCGCAATCACCTGATCTAAACCCAGTTGAGATGGTTTGGGATGAGTTGGACCGCAGAGTGAAGGCAAAGCAGCCAACAAGTGCTCAGCACCTCTGGCAACTCCTTCAACACTGTTGGGAAACCATTTCAGGTGATTACCTCATGAAGCTGATTGAGAGAATGCCAAGAGTGTGCAAAGCTGTAATCAAAGCAAAAGGTGCCTACTTTGAAGAATCTAAAATCTAAAACATATTTTGGTTTGATTAACACTCTTAAGTTTACTACATGATTCCTTATGTGCTCCTACATAGTCTGGATGACTTTAGTATTAACGTACAAGCTAGGGAAAAAATAAAAACATTGAATGAGAAGGTGTGTTCAAACTTTTGCCTGGTACTGTATATAAATAATTAGGTTAAATATGAATATGATTAAGTGAGAAAAGGCGCAGAAAAGCTTAGCTGAAGGATTCCTCTTTATGGATTTCACACCAACACAGTGAAATGGATATATATATATATATATATACTTTTCCAGTTGTTTCTATCGCTGTCCCATATGATTTCACTGGAATGAATTTCCTCTGAGATATAACATCATGGGCAGGAAGGAAGAATGGAAAAGTAACCAGACAAAGAAGTAAAACTTTAAATTTTCTGGTCTGTTTAATCCGTCTCTACCTTTAATAGGTCGATTCATATCAGGCCAATGAAAGATTTAAACAGAAAGCTTTCGCTTTCTATTTTTTTTAACCGGTTTAAAGCAGGCAGGATATCTCTGGCGCCCCTACTGTCTCCTTAGAGCACATGCGGCTCCACACAGACAGTGAAATCACGATGATCACACGTCCTCTCTCACAGCTCCCACAGACACATAACTGAACATTTACAAGTCATTTCCTACAGGGACTGTCCAGCCCCCTTCTCTCGGTTTCAGTACGGAACCGTTCGGCACGGCTCGACTCGCTGTCGGCTCCGGCCCTCCTCCAGGCCGGTGTTTTGATTGGATTAGAGTCGGCTAGCCTTTGCCCTCTAACCTCACTGATGTTGACTTGCTGCTTCCTGCTCGCTCCGCTCCGCCTGACCGACTGACGAAGCCTGTCGACGCCGCACGGCGAAGCGCCCTCCACGGACACAGCAGACCGGGACGAGCCGCCTCTCACAACCAGAGGAGAGCAGAGCAGGGGAGCCGCGAAGCGCACACAGGCGGGCGGACGCAAAAACCAGGCAGCCATGCGGAGGAAATCAAGGATATTGTTGTGTTTTGCCGTGCTGTGGGTGCTGGGGATAGCCTACTACTTCTACTCGGGGACAGCGTTGAGTCGAAAGGTAGGATTCCCTTTCCTCGACTGCTTTTTCCCCCTTTTTCCCTGGCTACACGGTGCGTGTTGGCGACCGTGGGGAGGTTTTCTTCCAGGACAAAGCGAAGATGGAGCGGTGTGGTTCGGCGCTGTTGAGCCTCTTTTCTCCTTTTCTCGGGGCTCGGGGGTTTTGCGGTTGTACGATGCTGAGAGGAATGCGATTTTTAAAAAAAATTAAAAAGGGGGTGGCCTGCTCGTATCAGTGGCCAGGCATTGATTTGGTTGGATATGAGTGTGGACAAGGGCAGCGGGGTAGCGGGGGCTGGCCGGTCGGCGTGCACAGACCTCCCGCTGCGCCGGGGATTGTCTCCCCGTGGCAAGTGGGAGCGGAGCGCGTTTGCACCGGGCAGCCCCGTCCGCCGCTTGACGGTGTCCGTGCCGGCTAATGTGACAGCGAAATCAAGCATGCAAGAGAGGGTTGTAATTAATATAAGGCTGCTGGCCTGGCTCACAGGGCCGGGGGAGGTGGAGGTGCTGGTGGGGGTTAGCCTATAGAGCACGTCAGCACAAGCTGCTGCTGCTCCGATAAATAAGCAGAGATCAGGAAGTGTGCAGATTAACGCCGGGTTAAAGCTCTCAATGCACTCTGCTGTCAGGATGAGATTTTTTTTTTCTATTTTTAAGGGGCGGCTTTAAAATACATTTCTTCTTCTGTGACAGTAACCGAGATTTTTAACTTTGCTCCTGTGGCGCACAGATTTTTTTCCCCCCTGTTGTGTGAAAACATTTTTGTTACACTGAATAAAGCTGATGCAGTTTGGTCCATCAGCAGTGAATCTCCAGAGGTTCTCGGTATTTATGCTGCTGATATTTTGTCCACCACCTTCCTGTCAGAGGGTTAAATATTAGAGCCTGGAGATGAAAGGAGATGTTAATTATCCTGCCATTTCTCAAGTAAAAATGTCAAAAAAAAAAAAAAAAATCCTGATTCCAGCTTCTCCAATCTGCCTTTTTCATGTATTTCGGTCCTGGAATGCTGCCTGGATATAGTCACTGGATTTTGTGACGGTGCAAACAACAGATTAATCTAAATAAAAAGTATTATTAGTGGCAGTCCTCCCTGCCTAACAAATAAGAGTATTTGCTCCTTTCTCTTTTTTGTGATATATTAAAAAGCTTTTGAGTTCTGGACTTAAACAATGACATATGAAGACATCACCTTGCAAACTTGCCAGATCAGACCTGGTGTTATAGATCAGAAAATTACTTGAGAAATGACCGGACGGACTAAATCAATAAAGAAGATAATTGGTATTTACAGCCTTAATAGAAGCACCTCTCAGTATAAGGTGGTGCAAATTAACAGCAGCCCAAACTGCAGCCTGCAAAGTGACCACACAGTTGAATCAGCACACCTCTACACCAGTTTGAATAAAAACTGAACATTATAACATTTGCGAGGGCAGGTATTAGACTAGATGTTCCTATAGTAACCTGAAGTCATGTAGTGTAGTTGTACCGGACAGTAAAAGTGAAATATTACAGCTGGTGGGGGTGACTGTGTGTGTTGAGCAGGCATGGATTCCAGTACCTGGCCTGTACATGCAACAGTACGTAATCCAAGTTAAATAAGCTCCAGGTGTTCATGAAGAGTAAGGCATGGCACAGCTAAACATACGCCTATCTTCTGAGATAGATGTGAGAGACTGGGTTTTCTCTTGGGAAAGCTCCCAGCTTGTGCGTGTGCGCTAATGTAAGTCGGTGCATCCTGTTGTGCGTGTGTATGAGGTACTCTGCATGGATGGTTGTGTACACAGTACACTGCCTCTATTACCTCTCCAGGCTCTGTGTGTGTGTGTGTGTGTGTGTGTGTGTGAGAATGTCCTGTGTGTATCCCACCTGTCTCTTGTCTTGTCCTATCTGCCTCTCTGTGTTTGCTTTGCTTCAGTCAACCACAGCAGCACTTTTACTTTTCCATTAGGCTGATAGCTCTCCTCTCTCTCTCTCTCTCTCTCTCTGTGTGTGTGTGTGTGTGTGTGTGTGTGTTTGAAGTTCCTAAGGGGGTCAAAGTGACACTCCACGATAAGCAACTTTCACTGGAGTTGGGTTGCAGGTAGCATTAATATGGATGATGGCTTCCACCTGGTTGGTGTCTTTACACAGAGGGACATTTAATCTGGTTAAACAAACGCAGTGCTGCGCAGGTAAAGTGTTGTTTTTCCATCACATCGTCCCCCCTCAGTCTGAGAAAGTGGAGCCATTTAATGAGCTCTTTCCCCCGCTCTGCTGTCACGGAACAAACTGTAATAAATGGGCTCAACACTTCATCAAGACTCTCAACAAATGAACTAAATTTCATGGACTTCTGCCTTTTCTAACCAATTCAGTAGCACATTCATGGATTTTTACAGTCACCGTCTGAGGTGCTATAATTCCTCAAATGCTCGAATAGGGTTATTAGTGATTTTTGGGCAGTTTCAGTTCATTAATGAAGGAAATCACGAAAAAATTCCTTTCTTGGCCTGTCCTGATTTAGATTTTAACTTCATAATAGCAATATTACACCCACATCTGTAGAGAATTTATCCAAATTAACCCATAACTTTGCTTATTGACTATTTTCTTGTTTTGTAAGTTAATTAACTTCAAACTACAAATGCACAGAGGTGTTGAGAGAGTGTTGTTGTTATAGCTCTCTCTTCCATCGCTCTGTCCTTATCACTTTATGCTCTACTTTCCCCTCTTCTCTTTCTCCTCACCCCTTCTAATCAGTCGCAGGAGATGGTTGCCCCCTCACTGAGCCTGGCTTTTCTGGAGGTTTCTTCCTGTTAAAAGGGAGTTCTTCTTTCCCATCATCCCCAAGTGTTGCTGACAAGGGGGCCATTTGATGGGTGGGGCGTTCTCTTGTAGGTGAATCTTTGTAGAGCCTACGATGTAACCTACCTAAGTGACCAATGCCATTACAGCATTCATCTTTTGGGTGGTGTTTTATGTGTTAAATACCATGTGGTCATTTCCCGGTGTTTTATATACGGTGCCAGCAACAATAGAAACAAATAAAATGCTGGTACCCTCCTGGGTCCCCACTCTTTGTTGTGGTCAATTTTTTTTTTTCTTTTTTTTCCCGGAGGCAAACACACAGTATTTGTCCCTCAGGGTTTTCCACTTCTTTGTACATTCCCTCACATTCATTCTGATTTTCTGCAATCTCCCTTCCAGGAATTTGCTGACATATGCAAGTATACTGAGTTGATGTTTGTTATTCTCTCATTAATAAATTCAAAAACTGTGGGGAAAAAGGTAGCAGAGGGGTTCCCCGTTACGACATACCTACAGCGTAGGTTTAACACACAAGTATAGCTCCCCTGTTTAAAGTTATGGTTGCCTTGCAATTTCAAGTGCCTTGAGGTGACTTTTGTTGTGAGTTGGTGCTTTATAAATAAACTAAAATTGAAAAATTGACTTGGACTGTACAAATGCATACAAAAACAAGCGTTACAGTTATTTATATTATGATATGTGCATTAAAGGCATTATATTGAAATTTCATTTTTAAATGTCATACAGTGCACTGCTATCATGACACCCCTAACTCGAATAGACTCCAAAAACATGGCTTTTATCAGATTGGCATGCTTTAACCCGGCAGCAGTAGCTCCACATGGTTAAGCAGCACAAGCACCATGGACACATGGCTAATTAGCATATAATTTTATTGCAATTTACCTAATGTTGTTACTCATCCTATATTTGCTCAAAGGCTGCTTACACCAATATAAAACGTGCCGTTAATAAAAAAAATGGCTAAACCAGACCCTCAGTTAATCTGTGTATATAACCACAAAGTAGTGTCCCTGGAGGTAGCTACAGTAATGAAGCGTTCCCTTTATTTCCCTGCCATGGCCGTAACATAATTCTCCTGCTTTGTGTTTAAGTACACTCGTGCAGGGAGTGGCTGCACTTACAATTTCTTCATGTTGCACGGATGCCTCTATTTATGACATAGTGAGAGACTAATAGAGCTGCCAGCAGGTTGTATCACAAGGGAACGTGTTAATTATGATATAAGAGCGTGGATGTTTGTTATCTTATTGGTGATTTTTGAAATTTGTAACTAGGTTTGTTGCCTTTCAGGGCTGCAACTCAGCGTCATAACAATTTTCTGTTTTTGTTTGTTTTAAGCCAAGTGAGTGTTTTTAGAACCACATAAAAGGCTTAATGATTATGTTCCTAGAGCCCAAAGTGCTGATTGCAAAGTGTTGTCAATTAACCTGCCGTCACTTTATAAAATGTCACCACAAAGTAGTGTCCTCAGTACCTGCTGGTGTTTCTTTAGGTCACGTTTTTAATTAAATCGAGATAAAGGCAACCGGCAGATGTCGATGCGGTGTTGAGCGGTGCAGCACGAGACTTCAAATCAGCCTTTCTAACTCACAAAAAAGCGGATATTTATATGCATCCCACCAACCCGTCTTATTTGTAACACATGCTGCTTGGTCCAACAAACTACTTGTTTGGTTTTCGCCGCTTATGAGCACCTTAAGGTGAGTCCAGTCTCCGGCCCAGCATCCTGCCAGCATGGGGAGCAGAACACAGTCTGTCATGGTAACTAATTCAAATGCCCACTTGTGAATAATCTGAAAGACGGCATCTCTGCCAGAAGAATCAGTTCAGCTGGCTTCTTCAGCTCTGTCATACACCACTGATACTGTGTGTCCTAAGATCAAAGCTCTCACCAAATAGCATTCCCTCTATTATCAGCCGAAAAGTCCCCTATTTGGAAGAATGTGTCTCTGTGTGTGGAAGTTTAAAGACTTTCTGAACACGGTATCAGTGCCTGTAAGCTATTATCACAATGTTGGGAACAAAAATGAATGTGGCCATTTCTGACAAATTCCTTGCAAGCTTTACTCGATAGAGCAAAAAAAGAAAAATCCACTGTGAAATGTCACAATGTTCCAAGAGGAAACCTTTACACAAAATGTTGTTTTTGATCAACGATTTCGAGTTGCGTCCATGGGGACATTTGTTTTTCTTTTAATATTCAGCCATTATTGATTCTGCGTGTATTGAGCTGAGCGTTGAGGGGGAAAACTCGACATCGTCGCAGCTGTTTATTATCTCGGAGGCACAGAGCAGGAAAAAAGGGGATGTGCATGTGATTCAGGTGTGCACATTTTCCGCTGCTACGTGTCTGACGTCATTGTTTTGCAGTGTGTAATCAGTGCAGAAACATGTCGGCATTGAGGAGCTGACAGGAACAAAGACTGAGACTTGAGCTGTGCGTTACCCTCCCACAGACACTGTGCAACCTATTTTTGCACTTTAAAACACATTTAACCTGTCATTTCTGGAAAAGTGCAGTAATTTGAATGGTTTTTGCATCAGCTTCCTACAGTTGGAAACCAAAAAAAAAAAAAGAAGATATTTCTGCTTTTTCTTCTGTGGTCTTTTTTTCTTCTGATGGACTGAGGGTGAAATTTCCTCCCTCGTTTTCTTTTCCCATTCACACTCACTACAGTATACATAATGACAGGGAACTTCAGGAGTCCCCCAGCAGCTGGACACAGTACAAACCCTCATATCTGTGAGCACATTGTTGTACACAGGAGGATAATGTTGCAAACATGAGCCTGCTGCCTCACCAGGATGCCCCATTAAAGTCTTCTCTGTTGGACAGACTTAAGAAGGTTTTTTTTTTTTCCTGTCAGCTCTCGAGAAGCCAACTTCTTACTGAGTCTTGTTTTCCTGCTAATCAGTGGGGTGCAAGGAGAACTAAATGGCAGATAGAGGAGGGTGGCACCGCACTGCAGGAAAAAGCAACAAACGCAGCCTTTATTAAGAAAGTTATTATCTGCTCGAGAAACACTGCAGACAGACGGTAATTGGATTTATCAAAGAGTTTTTCTTAAGATGAAGTCTGTGACCTATACCTATCAAAATAGTTCAACCCGTGTCTCTTAAATTAGTGACAGAACAGGGGAAAAGCAGAAGGGGGACTGTGCAGGAGCAAATCACAAACATGCTGTAAACAGTCATGCCAGATTCATTCATTCACACATTGACATAGTTGCTATGGAGATCAGTTTTTACTCAAAGGTGCATCGGGCCTTAAGACTGCAGCTAGCCTTTTGGAATGAGTTATCCCTCCAGCGAACCTAAGTGAATCAGCTCAGCAGGGATTCTGGCTGAGTGAAAGTTACAGTCTCTGTTATCTCTGGGCGTTCAGCCTCTGCCTGTCTGTGCCTGTTTTCAAACTTCGGCTTCATCAATGCCGCTGTCTCTCATCGAGGGCAAGCGTGGCTTCGCTTGCTCTGAGCGGTTTGTTGTTTTTTAAAGCAGAAAAACTTAGAAAAAAAATGGAGCTAAGGCAAATCACACTGTCAGTGGGGGTGAAGATGATGATGGTGATGATGTTGGATCGTGGTTGTGTTTTGTCTTAGCACACAGATGTGAGATACTGACATTTGCTACTCAGTACAGGAGCCCGCACAATCTGCTGAAGACACAACGCTGTATACACGTAGACAGGCCAGCATCTGTAACACGCACACTCGTATACACACAGCTTCACTCATAATAATGATAACGTGTTGGAGTTCCTGCTGCTGTATGTAACTGCAATACAGTCATCTAGCTTAAAGACCTGTGGCTTTGAAACCACTTGAGGCAGCTCGATATTTTTATAATGCCAAAATAGAATGTAATTTCAGCCAGCGTGCAGATCTATTGTTGCTAACTAACTAAATGCAGTTCCATAGAGCAATTGATAAAAGGCTTAAATTAAGCTGGGGATCCCTGGGTGCCGACTGCTTTTCAGATATACAGTTTTTGTTTGAAGTATTGACTGTGTGTGTGTGTGTGTGTGTGTGTGTGTGTGTGTGCGTGTGTGTGTGTGTGTGTGTGTGTGTGTGTGTGTGTGTGTGTGTGTGTGCGCTCTTTTAAGTAATGATCACTTCTGACAGGTGCTCAAGTGATTCAGGGTGGAAATAGAAACACCAAAGAAAAAGTTGTCACTATTGTTTTTCATGGATTTATTTTCTGAGAGAACAGTTAAATAAAAACACTCTTTGAACAAAAGCAGTTTTAAAATCACGTTAGGCTTACACATTCAGAGTCTCGGGAGAGAAAGTGTTGCTGTGTTAGTGGAACAGGTCCACAGATATATAGAGGGCTGTGAAAAAGCTTTCGCTCCCGTCCTTCTTTTTCTTTTTTTTTGCATACTTTTCACACTTGAATGTTTCAGATCATCAAACAAATATTAGACAAAGGTAACCTGATTAAATACAAAAATCTAGCTTTTAAATTATTATTTCATTTGTTAAAGGAAGCTATTCAAATCACCTGTCCCTGTGTGAAAAAAATGATTACCCCAACTTGTGAAATCATGAATTAACTGTGATTAAGTGCATTTTTTTTTTTTTTTTTTAGAAAGCTGAGTTCAATTTCACTAACCACACCCAGACCTGATTACTACCAGACCTGTTGAATCAAGAAATCACTTAAATATAATCTGTCTGACAAAGTGAAGTAGGTTAGAAGATCTCAAAAAGCAACACATCATGCCACAATCTACAGAAATGGCTAAGAAACAGAGTCATTGACGTGTCGCGTGACAGTGAGAGCCACAAATGAAGAAAACTTGGAACAGTGGCAAACCTTCCCAGGAGTGGCCAGCCTACCAAAATTACTCCAAGAGCACAACAATGACTCATCCAGGAGGTGACAAAAAAAAAAAAAAAGCCAGAACATCATCTAAAGAACTGCAGGTGTCACTTGCCTCAGGTAAGGTCAAAGTTCATGATTCAACAATAACAAAGAGACTGGGTGAAAATGACACTGCTGACCAAAAAGATCACAAAGGCTCGTCTCACATCAGCCCAAAAACATCTTGATGATCCCCAAAACCTTTAGGAAAATATTCTGTGGACTGACGAGACAAAAGCTGAACATTTTGGAGGTTTGAGTCCCGTTTTATGTGGTGTAAAACTAACACAGCATTTCATAAAAAGAACATCGTACCAACAGTCAAACATGGTGGCAGTGTGATGGTCTGTCGGTGCTTTGGTGCTTCAGGTCCTGGGTGACTTGCCATAACTGATGGAACCATAAATTCTGCTCTCCACCAGGAAATCCTGAAGGAGAGTGTCTGGCCATCAGTTTGTGCTCTAAAGCTCAAGCTCACTTGGGTTTTGCAGCATGACTATGATCCAAAACACACCAGCAAGTCCATCTCTGAATGCCCCCCCAAAAAAAGTAAAATAAAATAAAGGTTTTGGAGTGGCCTAATCAAAGTCCAGACTTAAATCCAATTGAGGTGCCTTTAACAACCTTAAACAGGCCATTCATGCTCTCCAAAGTAGCTGAATTAAAACAATTCTGCAAAAAAGATTGGGCCAAAGTTCCTCCACAGCGATGTGAAAGACTCATTGCCAGTTATCGCACACGCTCGACTGCAGTTCTTGCTGCCAAGGGTGACACAACCAGTTATAAAGTTTCAGGTCAATTACTTTTTCACACAGGGCCAGGTAGGTTTGGATAACGTTTTTCCCTTAATAAATAAAATAAAAACTGTATTTTGTATTTACTTGGGTTATGTTTGTCTAATGTTAAAATTTGTCTGATCTAAACATATTTTTTTGTGACAAATATGCAAAAAACTAAGAGAGATAGGGGGGGAATACTATTTCATGGCACTGTTTGTGTTTGTAGGTGTGTGTGTGTGGGGGGGATTACTTGCTCAATGAACAGTGGACAGTACATGAGGGAGAAATTATACTGTTTGGAATGGGTAAGTGTGTCCAAGCTTTTGACTGGTACTGCATCTCGTTCACTCTATGTAAGCAGCTGTGCAGTACATTTTGGTACTGTTTGTAGGCTAGACGGTGCTAATTTATGCAAATCTGGAGTGTTTAGTGCAACATGAGGATCAGGAAACTCGTGAAAAAACTTAAAAAAACTGAAGACGTTTCAGCTGAAGCATAAACGGGCCGACATAGTTGTGCGTTGTTCCTATGCAGGGCTTTGCTGACTGTTGCATACGTGCTACTGGTTTTTTGAAGGACTGAACACGAGCACGCTTGTGTAGATTACACTCTGCGTAGCCAAGTACCTACACAAACTGACACTAACACTGTACCAGTACCATGAATCCTGGATTACACAGCATCAGATGTTTTCAGAAACACATTTCAGTGTTACCATATGGCACCACTGTGGGTCCTGGGTTTGAACCTGGGCCCATCTGGGTGGAGTTTGCATGCTCTCCTCAGGAAATCTGGTTTCTCTCGCCATTGTGGAGGAAAAAAGCACACTAGATTAATGCTCCATATTTTGGGACAGGAAAAATGTGTTTTGAAATATCAAAAGTTAAGCTTCCTGTTTAAATAAAGGGAAAACTACTTTTCTTATGGGGCGGAAAGTTTCTAAATAAGCTACTCCATCAGTCCAGTACTGAAATCTGAGAGCAGATAGCCTGCTTGAAGCATTTGTCCAATCAGGTGGAACTGTCTGTTTTTGTGTTCTGTAGATGATAGAGAGCACTTACAATCATCTGTTGTGATGCTATCTAGCGGCACGCCTGTGAAGCGTTGAATGACGGGAAACATCCTTGTCTGAAAATAGCCTGATACGCCTATCAATGCTGTTCTATCTTGCTCCTTGAGAGATAAGCATTAAAAAAAAAATGCCACAGAAATGAGCTAGCAGCTAGAGTTTTAGTTGAGCCTTACTGACTGTAGCAGGTCCACATCTTAGAAGCTGCTGCTACTATACTGGAGATTGCATTAGCTGCTGCTCCTTAAACACATAAAAAAAACTACGGCTTCCATTAGATAAATATGCAAGTCCGACACAAAAAACTCTCAGAAGCTTTTTTCTGAGAGTTTCTTGTCATAAACCATTTGCAGCGTTCAACACAGCAACAGTTGCTAATCTGTCAAACTGTTCAGCTGTCCCTGTGTTTGTGTTCACTCCCTACAATATGCTACGTTTAGTTTTGTGTGGCTGAATTCTGATTGCGTAATTGTACCCAAATATTTCACAATCATTATTTTTTTTTGCTGAAGCGCTCTGAGATTTCAGCTTACTGATCTCTATTAGCAGTCAGTTACATGTGAAGTCAAGTAAACTGTGGTTTTCATTTCCCAAAAGCCCCGAGCCAGCATAAATTATTAGACGCTGCACATGTGCTGTGTGAGAACGGAAACTCCTGATAGGTGTAGCGATTGTAAAGAGGGGCTTAAATCAAATGCCTCAATTTAAATCCTCCCGAAGGACAAAGAAAAGGGAGTGATTATGGAAAGATGGAGAAAAAGACTGATGATACAAGTGGAAAAGCAGCTTTTGTTTCCTCCAGTCAGAAGGGGTTAGTCATGACGTGTAAACTCTGAAATCCACTGACTGAAGTCTGCAGGGACTAGCCCGACAGTTGTGTAGATACAGTATGAGAAAAAGTGATGGCCGCCAAAAAAAAGTCAAACGGCTTGCTTTAATAGCGCCGCAGAGGCAGAGCAGTATGCGTTGATTTAAAGCTGCTATTCTCCTGCTCGCGGATAGTTTGATTACAACCTGATCTGTGGCATAAGATCTGTTTTTATCTTTTGTATTACTCCTCTCAGTGATTAGTGGGGTCCTGTGGTTAAACACAACAGCATGTTGCATCTGCGTGTGTGTGCTCGAAAACTGGATTGTTTTCTTCTTATGATGATTTTCTTCGCTGGCAGACGAGCGTTGACGGAAAAGTTGAAAGGGATGAGGATATCCATTGTTCAGGGGACCAGCGCTGAGACGAGAGCTTTTCAAAGAGCTGGTTTTTATTTGAACATCAAGAGAAAACAGAGCGGCCCCCCCTTTTATTCACTTTGTCACAGAGAGATTATAGCTGCGTCACAACATTGAACTTGATGCCTTCAGAACTTCAGTCTTTAATCTGTAATCCAGTAAACTGGCTATACTGTCCAAAAAGACCTGATATGGCGCTCAGGTGATCGTGGGATTTAGCCTGTGTCCATATTTGTGGCAGAGATATTCAAATATAACACAGGTAATTACATAAATGTAAATGCAAAAAGCCCTTATGCTGTTTATCTGCTGCGCTGGACTGTGATAATGCTTTAATGATGCACTCTGCTTATGCATAAATATGCAGAATAAATGATCAGGCGTATGGATTCCAGTCATCTGTAAGCTTTGTGATATTTCTGTTTTAATGTAGCTGCTCTTCAATCCAGCGGAAATGCCTTTTCCAGGATTCACATTTGAGGGGGATGACTCAGAGAAGCTGCCCGAGTGAAGTATGTTGCCGCATCTTTTTGACATGTTTAGCTTGACTTCACCACCTGTAGTTCCCTTTCTAAGAGTAAAGAACTTCTGTGATCTTCATGAATGCGTCTTTGACACATTTAAATATTGAAGCAATTGAATTTTTGCCCTGATTTCAGCTGTTTCTTACTGCCAATTACAAATCACATTTCACTTTAATTGTGGCCATCCAACTCTTCCTCATCTGGAAGCATTTACAGTAGATGTGCGGATCTGTCACATTTTGGTCAGAGGATCCTGATGTTGACAGTTTTCATAGGCCTCAGCCCCAAATGAGGTGTAGGCTTTTTTTAAAAAAAATATTTGGGCAACATGTAGCAATTATAATAGTAAATTAATTTAGCTTGTAAAGACTGTTGACATGGAGATTCATGCTAAACTGCAAAATCCAATTTGATGCAAGAAATTTCTGTCTCCAGTTTGCATCAGATGTTGCTTATGCTTTTAATTAATAATAATGCTAAAATGTAATATTGCCAATGATTTGTTGGCCTCAGTGAAGCAGAGAGAAGGGGTGACATGGAGTCAGTGTGGCAGATGTGGTTTATCATGCAGAGGGGCCTCATATTAGGGGGAGGAAGTGAGACTGACTACCCCGGGCCCCAGTGGCAGGATGGGCCATTGCAAGTCTGCAGGGTTTTTTTTTAAAGTAAGTTGTTTCTAAGTAATTATTGAGAAGTAAATTGGTTGGGTGACTGAACTTTGATTCCAAAAAATAGTGGCTGTCTGATCTGTCTGATCACCCCTTTCACCCCTTACAAATAATTCAAAATGGTTTAGTCTACCTAGATGAGTCATGTGGGTGACTTTTAATGTGCACCTCATCATAAAAGAAAAAGAGAGTGAGAGAACGCAAACTGGAGCATCAATTGTAAACAACTTTCTTTCAAAATGAAGGTGAGCAGACCGTAACTAATAGGTCAAAAATGGTTTATCTATCGGCAGTTGTTAAAGGCAGTGAGCCAAATGCAGATGTGGCACTTTATCTATCAAAATTGATCGCACAACTTTACACTGTGAAAAGCATGGCCCCTAATATCAGACAGTGAAGCAGCAGTAGGTCTCTCTCCAAATGATATGAAACAAAGTGAGCTCATATTGAAATAACTCAAAAGTTATTCCAAGCAATTGTTTGTATTGATGACAATTTCAACTGAAATTATAGCAGCACTAACATCAAGTAGTATTAAACTTTGTTGTATATTGGACCAGAGAGGCTGTGAGGCATTTTGAGGAAGCCAGTGCGCTTTAGGCCAGTGGAATGGCATTTTAAAACACCACAATGAACCAATATTTATCAATTAAACAAATAAAAAGAAAATTTTTGAAGTATCTACTTATATGGCAATTAATTGCATGTACTTAATTTGGAACTGTTGCTAGTTCTAATGAAACACCGTCAGCCAACACGACAACATACCTCTAGCCATCATTTTCATGTATTAACCAATCCATCCACCCATCCCCACTTATCTGGGGCTGGGTTGTGGGGGCAGCAGTCCAAGCAGAGAAACCTCCCTCTCCCTGTCCACCTCCTTCAGTTCTGAAGCGTTTCCAAGCCAGCCGAGCGATATAATCTCTCCACTGTGTTCTCGGTCTGCTCTAAGGCCTCTTCCCACGAGGGTATGCCCAGAACACCTCACAAATATGTATGTCAGTCTCCCGCTCCACTCTCCCCTCACTTGTGAACAAGACCCAGACTGAGATACTTAAACTCCTCCATTTGGGGCAGCAACTCGTCCGTGACCGGGAGTGGAGACTCCACCCTTTTCTGGCTAAGACCATAGCCTCAGGCTTCACATGCGGCTGCAAACTGCCCCAGTGCGAGCTGGAGGTCACCACCTGATGAAGCTAAAAAGAACCACATCATCTGCAAAAAGTAGAGATGAGATTCTGAGGCCACCAAAGAGGAGACCCTCGAACATCTGGCTATGCCTAAAAACAGAATCATGTATTACTGAATCACCCAGTATATTCACAAGGCCATTAGATCATGTTGTCTAAGGCTGCCTACGTTTGTGGTTCGATAACAGGAACTGTTGTACAGAATGTTATATAATTTCACACATCACAAACCTAATTTAACCTGATGCATTTTATCATACTGCTATTGCATTATTTTCAATTATTACGGGGCACATTGATGAACTGATTTGTCCTGTGATGTGCTGTAGCACCAAGAAGGCTGAAAACAGTATTGGGCTGTAAGCAGGCTAACAGGCCAATATCGATCCTTTATGTTTCACCCTTGTAGAGGTCTGTCTGTGCAGCAGATGGTGAGAAAGGAGATGTGGTTGAGGATGACAGAAGTGAAAAGATCAAGGAAAATGAAGGTTCTCCTGAGGGTGATGGGAAGGATATTAAAATGTGAGATTTCTGAACTGTCATATCAGATTTTTATTCAATGCAGCGTATGAACAGTTCATCACTGGCTGCTCTAATGACCCATGCAGATGGTTGTTTACAGTTGTCGGCATCATTATTTCTTTAAAAAAAAAAAAAAATCAAGAAGGGGGCCCTTGATCATGAATACCTTTAACAGCAGCACAGCCCAGGAAGGCTCCTCCTGTGTTGAAACAGATTTTTGAAATGGAACAAGTGCCCAAATAATGTCTGGCCACCTGCCAAAGTGGTGGGTAGAGAGATTTTTTTTTTATAACAGTGCTTTGTGGGAGGTGTTAATTTCTCACTCTGCATCACATCATGACCATTTAATAATCAACTGGCATTTGTTTTAGCTGTATTAAGTTAAAATATTGTTCTCTTAAAACTGCTCGTGGTGCACTTTGGCCTTCAGATGTTCCATTAATTGATTTTTTTTTCCATGTTTCAATCTGCATTTTCTTCATGCTTTTACTCACTGCTGTCTTCAGTTTTTGATATCAGATATGTTTGAATGAATAAGGCTTTCTATCATGTCATGTCACCTTTATTTTTTTGCCCAAGTTGCATAGGGTTAAGAAGATACAGATCTGACCAGTTTCTCCACTGGTGGGAGCTTCAGTAAATGAGAATAGAGTGCAGCTTGCAGGTAAATTACAGCACTTTGTCAGAAGTGCTGCTGCTGCTTCTCATCGCCTCTCCACCCTCGTGGCCTTGTCAGAAAGACTGAAGTGAACACACTGCTGAACAGAAGTCCTTATAAAAAGGATCTGCAGTAAAGTTTGCAGTGTTATTGGCCAATAGTAGAAGGTTGTAAAGTGTCTTTTTGCAGCATGTTGAAATGGGCTTCAGGAAGCAGAGGTGCTGACTCGGCTCTACCTGGTCCTTCTCACTGCTCTTATCCGAGGAAGAATCAAACTGAGTAACAGACATAACAACTGTCAGAAATGGTTCCTGTATTTACAGCCTGCTAGAATCTCTTATGTTAGTATATAAGGAGTTGCAAAGCAGTTGTTGGGTAAAATGAATGGTTGGAGATCCTAACCACCAGACACGTCAGGAGACTTTTGTGTTTATGACGTAGTAACCCCCCCCCCCCCCCAAAAAAAATATATACATATATAAAGCAGTGAAAAGGGACTGTGAAAGTGCCATGAATAGCAGTCATCTTCAGGTGGTTGAAAATCTGAAGCCTGAAAAGTCACATTATTTTTTTAAAAAAAGACTCCAGAGTCAGTTTGTTAAAGACAGACTGCTATCATATGGCATGCTCCTCTGGTGACACAAGCCTTGGTTGGCAGTCCTGTAAAAATAGCTGCATTCAACATAACGGTAAAGTATGCCTCTGTTTTAACACAAACCCTCAATTTTAACACAGACTCGGTCCAAAGTTCATGCCAGCAGAGGTTTATGTGTAACAGCTTCCCCCCTCTAGTTCTGCTGACTTAGGACTGTGCAGCCTGCGCCCATTGTAGCTGTGAGTTCATGTACAGTGATTCATGGTAGGAAATTCTTTGTTGCCGCAAATAAGCTGCTGTATCCATCAGTTCCAGTCAGAAATACCAGCACTGCCAGAAAACAGTTTGTAGTTGAGTCGCAAACACTGAACCTGATGTAAAATCTCTCCCTCTACAAAAGCAGAAGTGTCAGCTTGGATTGAATACTTTAAACTGTGTACTCTGCTGTGCCCAGTTGCTTTTTACCTAGAGTGCAGTTGCATTACTACCTAATTCAAGGGGTAAATCAAACTAGGCTTCATTATATTGTTTTGTTGCCATTAATACATATACCCAGAACAGAATGACACTATAGTTCTTCTGCTCCCAGTGCCACACAGTATTTTGAGGCTTTTTAATTGTAGTACACAGTGTTTAAGGACACAATCCGTCATCATCAGCATATTTACATATTTACAAGTAATCCTGTGAAGCAAAAGCTCAGGCTTCAGACTGTTCTAAACATTTCATTTCAGACGGTCCTCTCCAGGCTCTGTATGATGGCACAGAGCTGATATACTTATTATGGTCACCTCACACCCCATTCATGCAGCCCTTGAGTCCGGTCACTGACCCCTTGGCAACCACCGGTTGCTAGGGAAGATTGTGTATTCCCTGAGTGGTTGCTGGCAGTTGCTAGGTGAAATCAGTTTCAAAGAGGGTTCTGCACCAAAAACCTTCTTGTGATTGGTCGCTTGCAAGTTGCCGTGGTCCTATATAATGGAAGATGCTGACTTTTTTGCAAACACTGCAACCTGCTAGCGACCAAAGCAACCACAAGGAGGTTTGCGACCAATTTCACCTAGTGACTGCCAGCAACCTCAAGCAACCACTTGCCAACCAGTTGCGGAATGCACAGTTTGAACTGAATTATTCAAAGCTACTCTATTAGAGTCCAAAATTGAAAAAATATGGATGAATATGGGCTCAGGTGGTTGAAAACTTGCTTTCATTTGCAGGGGCATTAGCCAAATCCTGCTTCTGACCTTTTTGTGTTATGAATTTTATAGGTGAAAATTAATTGGAACCAATCTGTAGTTAGACTAACTAGCTGGCTTGTGAAATGTTGTTTCCTGTCTTTGTGTATACTCGTCATGCCCAGGAAACACTTGAAAAAGAGATTTTAATCTCAATGTGTTTTTCTTCCTGGTTAAATAAAGGTAAAATAAAAATTAAAAAAATCTGTACAGTTGCCATTTCAGCCATCAAAAACTGATTACTGTAAATCTCCTACAGTTGTCACGGACGGCCGGGACTCAGGTGGTTAAAGGAGATCCAGTAATCAGAAGATTGGTGTTTCAATCCCTGCCTGGGCCAGTCGGCATGTCGAAGTGTCATTGAGCAGGATACCGAACCCCAAATTGCCCCATTTATTGGTCTGTGGCACAGACAAAAAAATGTGCTGTATGAATGTGTGTGCAAATGGGTGAATGTGTATTGCAGTGCAAGTTGAGTGTGCCAAAAGTCTATAAAAGTGCTATTGTCATGCCAGTCCATTTACTGTTTATCAGTGTAAACTGACTCTTTTTGTGTGAGAATGGTGACATGTACAGACTGAGAAATAATGAGAAATATGCGGAATTGTTCTTATCACAATTTAGATACAATTTTTTTTTTTTATGCTTTCAGCAGTCGAGGTTTCCTGATCCTGTAATTACGCAGACTGTGCTTTGAAACATGCTCACAAAGATGGGCTGGATTGTCTTTCTGTGTGTGTGTCTGTGTGTATGTGTGTGTGTCTTAGCTTGTTCCTCCTGACTCGGGCCATATTTCTCTTTCCCTCCAACAAGCCATATGGTAATGTATTCATTTCCCTCGGCCTCTAACACCCTCACTTTCTCTCCTCCATTTCTCTTCCTCTCCAGATTATTTGCTTATGGTGATTCTGTGTTCTCACTGTTATCTGTCCCTATGCATGCTTTCTTTCTCCTGCTATTTGTTTTAGTTTATTTATTTAGTTTGTTTGTTCTTTTGAAGTATGCCAGAATTTCAGTAAGTCACCCTGGGAGTCAATTAGACAGCACAACACAGTATTCCAAGCATGTATAGACCCACCATAAGCAGGCTTGCGACCCACTTCAGGCCCTTAACCCACAGTTTTGGAAACCAGAGTAATAAAATATCCTGAGCTCTCGGGCCAGCAGGCATTGTGCTTTTTTCTGTGTGTCTGTGTTTCTGCCTTAAAAGGTAGGTTTGATTTATCTGCGCTTTCAGCTCAGTGGGGGTGGAGCAGACGTGATTATGTCAGACCCCATCAAGAGGGGCTAAGAATAGCTGAAGCCATCTTACACCTTAGCTTGGATAGGTTTGAAATGGATTGCTTAATGCCATCTCTGTTGCATGTTACGGAGCTCCCGAGCGTAATGTCATGTTTGAGACGAGTCCAAATGCGCTGCTAGAGCTGCAGGTACGGCTGCCTGCCGCCAAGCTTTGGGAAGTACTTTGAATCCTCCTCTTTGAAGCTGTGGGTCTGCAGCACCCTCTCTGCATGGATACGTGGACCGTTTCTGTATAACTGCATCCGCCTGCCGTCTGTCAGCTTTGTTTGTTCCTGATACACACGGTCTCACCTGTCAGCCATTAACAACCTGGCAGCTTCAGAGTGAGTGATGTTCTCATGGGTCAGAGTTCGGCGTCCCACCCTGCCAGTGAATGATTCACCCAACGGTGTGTTACTGCAGCAGCACGAGAGCCGGCAGCAAAGTCTGCATGCACAGATCCTGTCAGCTGACTGATCTAAAATGTATGAGCACAGCAAAATGAAATTATAGTTTCAAAACTATAATGGCAGGATGAAGATAAATTGTGGCACCGGAGAGTTTGTATTCTGGCTCTCTATTGTTGGCAGATCACTGAGCTCTCACGCAGCAGCATACTAGAAATTAAATTAAACTTGTTATTGCTCTGCAGTTGGAACTTGGTGTTGAAAGTAAATGTCTGTGTGCTCGCTGAGACTGAATTATTTAACTGATAACTGAACTTAAAGAGAGACTGTCGACCCTTCCTGTGTAGATGTTGCGCTGTTTGCTCCCACAGCTTCATGGATTCCTGTCAGAAATAAGCACAGGAAAAAAATATTATGTTGACAAGGAAAATAAACCACAAACATTTGGCCAAAAGAGATCAGAAATAAAACAATGGTGGCAAAGGCCTCTCTGTAAATGAAAGGAGACAGCGCCATAACTTTAAGTTCAGTGGTTACTAGGATGTCAGTGTTGCTTGCTTAGAATTACCAGTCAAATCTGATTTTAAAAACAGCTGAAAAGACTTTGACTCAAAAACCTCAAGTTGTACTTCTTACGCAACTGCTTTATTAGTGGCTCAGTCCAGAGTGCTGTCACAGTCTGTGTCTTGTTCTTCTTCCCAGAGTCATGAATAAAAGCTAGACTAATTCATGTTATGGAGCAAAACAAGAAGTACACCTACATCTTTACCATGATAGCAAGTAGATAGATCTGCTACCATACAGCCGCAATTCCCAGCAATCTCTACTGTGCTCAGACATAGACACGATTGGTTCATTGTGGATCATGGTAGCGTGTTTGTGTCCGTTTGCACAGCCATTTGGCTACGCAGAGTGAAGGGTATAATGGCTATTACAACCTACACAGACGTGCTGGAGTATAGTCCTTCAAAAATCAACAGCGTGTAGCCTGACAGGGATGTTGCTATGCATAGATCAAAATGCTGATTGGTTGAAAAGTATGTCTGAAGAGGAAAGAACTGTGGCCGAGTTCAGCACGTAGACAGCGCGTTACTGGCTATCTGTTGGTTTTAGAATTAATTTCAAGATTTTAGTGCTGGTTTTTAAAGTGGCCAGGCTCCTGCCAATATATACAGGATGCTGCCTCTATATGAGCCAGGCGTTGTTGGTGGCCCTAAAGGCTTGTCTACTCACTAAAGGTGATTGAGCCTTTGCAGTCCATGATTGTGGAATTCCTTGCCTGAGGATCTCAGGTGGGCAAACTCTGTAACCTCTTTAAATTTCTTTATAAAATGTATTTTTATTGTTTGGCTTTCTGGAACCGATAATGCTTTTACCTCACTTTTTCTGTTTTTAAAATCCAGGAGTGTAAATGTGCTGGTTATTCAAATTAAAAGCAACTTCAAATTTGCTTAATTAAAATTTAATTTATTTAAAATTTTCACATTTGTATGATTTAATTCTTCACTACTTTGTAGCTTTGTTTTGAAAAGTGCTATATAAACTTAAATAAAGTAAACGTAACCTGACGTGCACCATCCTAGAAGTGTGATGTAATGTCTGTGATTGGCCCAGTTGGTACGGCCGTTTCCTCCTGTGCGTCTTCTGCTTCTGCTACCATTTTTTTTTTTTTCCAATGTGCTGGGAGAGAATCGATCAACCCAGCTCCACTGCCAACCAGTATTTTGGCACCAAATTTGCAGAGCAGTGCAGGCACACCACACACAAGTATAAATGCTGGCAGCGGCGCCGACCACTTGTGTAGGCAACGTCGTAGGCTCTATAGATCCAACGCGGAAGAATAAATTAAGCTTGACATGATTCTTTGAGTGCATTATCTCTGTTTTATAATTTCTCTGTTGATGATCACTTGATGGTAAAGCAGTTATGGGGTTGTTGAGCAAAGCCTTGATGAGCTCTGTCACTAATCCTGTGAGTTATTGCCAATAACCTGCCAGCTGGCCTGTAGATGCGTGCTGAAATATAAATGAGACTTCTTGTAATTTAATTCCTTTATGGGCTGTAAAACTTTTTGGAACTTTAGTTCTATTGTTACAGAATTTAGAGTTCAAATATCAAATTTATATGACATCAGCCAAACTGTATTATTGGGCTGTTTAACTTCCTTACATGCATATAAGATGATGATAAGCGTCCGTAGCTGAGTTCTCGGGCAAATTTTCATCATAACTGAACCAAAATGTGAGCGGTACACCCTGAAAGCAGAACAACACCCAAAACCTTCATATCGGTTCATAAAAAATGGCTTGATAAATGTCTGCAATAAGTCACAGTCTGGTTACTGAAACTGTAGGTCATCACTCTCAAAATGAGATCTATGAATGTCCCCAGGGAGAGCCTCACGATGAAAGTAGCAATTTGTTTAAAAAAAAAAAAAAACAAAGTTTGTGTGTGCCAGAAAAAGCTACAGAACAAGAGCTGGGTGTGTAATTAGCCTTCATTAAAGGTCTTACATCTGTTCCCCTTCTGTAACTCCAGCCTGCTGAACGTGTCTGTAAAGTTTTACTGTCATACAAGCTGAGCTGGTGTCACGATCCTGCCGTGTTTCGTGCTCGCACAGAAATGTGACACGCTTACACCAGATAGGGCACATCAGGACTACGTGTGTCAGTCACACAGACACGAGACGACGTTACACACGGAAACTAGTATGGACACAAAAACGGGGTGATACGAATACCTCTGTACACTTTACACTACACATGTTAAAGGGATAGTTCACCAAAAGTTTCGTTTCATTTTATACTAAAAGATCAATTAACTCATATGAGGGAGTGCATTGGCCAATTTTATTGGTTGATGTCACAGATTTATAAACTCACCTGCCACTCTGGCCAAAACAGCCTGCTGAAGTTTAAACTGAGCATCAGAATGGGGAAGAAAGGTGATTTAAGGGGCTTTGAGTGTGCTGTGGCTGTTGGTGGTAGATGGGCTGGTCTCAGTATTCTACTGGGATTTTCGCACATGGCCATCCCTAAGGGTTTACAGAGAATGGTCCAAAAAAAGAGAAAATATCCAATGAACAGCAGTTCTCTGGGTGAAAATGTCTTGTTGATGTCAGAGGTTAGAGGAGAATAGACAGACTGCTTCGAGCTGATAGGAAGGCAACAGTAACTCAGATAACCACTCGTTAGAACCAAGGTATGCAGAAGGGCACCGGGGAAGGCGCAGCACGTCAAACCTTGAAGCAAGTCGAACCTTCTGAAGGGAGGGTCAAATCCGATACCTGTAAGGAATACTTAATAAAGTGTCTGGCGGGTGTACGTGCTTTCAGAAGCCCACACAGAATTAAACCATTCAAATATCGTACTATGCCAACAACCCCAGCTGAAGTCTGAAGTGGTGATAGGTGCACTTAGGCCTGTGTTAAACAGCTGTGCTCCTTTAACTCCCAGCAGTGCCCAACAACTGCTGGTGGAAACCCAGCTTGGTGTTCTGTGCCCCTTGGGAGGCATCGAGAGAGCAGTCCAGATTTTTTAATTTTTTCCCCCCCCACAATCATGCATTAATTTTTTAAAATTTAGATTACTTTTTTCTAAAATAAATTTGGAGCATTTCTTGACAGCTAATATTCTAAATTTGATGATGATGATGTGCAATATACATGAGTATCATGGAAGATGATGTAGAAATAGATGCTTGAATTTGTTTAAAATTGGCGTTAGCACATACTTTGTCCAGCCGCTCCAGCTCCTCTGCCTGCAGCACATGTAACAGAGTAGCATCACAGCCGAGCTGAAGCTGGCACAGAGTCGAGCTGTGCCTTCACACTGAGCTGCCAACTAGTTTGTTAAATACATTTGTTAGTGAGTTAATGCTCAAAAATTATATATATCGAGTAAGAGTATCTTGGTTTCCATTAATACTTCACAGTGGCTGTAAGAGTCAGGTGCTTGCTTTTGTAAAGCTAATAACTAAAGAGTGTAGCAAACATTAAAACCTACAGAGGGTAAAGAGTAATATGCACATTTCTATGCTTTGCAGCAGATGTGGCACCATAGTCTTATAGAGGGAACTGCACACTGAGCAACATACACACACTTTATGCGCCGCTATTTCTCACATCCATATGTGATCCACATCCACAAAAAGCACACCTTCCCCTGCTGACTTTAAGAGCAAACTTTTCTCCTTGTATGGAAAAGGAAATATTTATAGACTTAAAGCTCCTTCTTGTTCCAAACACACTCATACACTCCTGTGGTATGAGGTAACATGTGCCCTGTTGCGATTTCAGTTGCTGTCAGCACTGTAAAACACTGATTGCCCTGGCATCGTTTGAGGATCTCACTGTAAATTCATCCAAATTTACTTTTACAGCAAAACTCTTTTTTTTATGCTCCAATATATTCTTTAGAAAAAACCACAGCGGGGGTCTGCAGTTTTCACAGATTACTCGTAATGAACACGGTAATGAAAGCGCAGATTGTCTTAACGCAGGCAGAAACCTTTTTGGTGGCAGTAATCACAGACCTCCACTGGTGGTAGAGGAGGGACAATCCATTACTGTTAGGAAGGAGAAGAAGAAGGAGGAGGAGGGGCCATGAAAGACGGCAAGGAGGAAGAGGGGGAGGTGAAGGGAAAGAAAAGAGAGGAAACAAGTAGTTGATGAAAGAGTTAGTACAACTGAACTGGAGATTTTAACATACCCACTCGCTGCACCCAACCACCCTGACCTACTTTTTCCCCTCTACTGAGACACACTCAGATGATTCAGCACTTCACTCCATCTCCCTCCCCGCCTCATCTTTCACCCTCACGCTTGACATTTCTCTCCTTCTCCTTCTCCCTCTCCCTCTCGCTTTGTCTTTGTATTTGCTTCCTGTCTTTCAGTGTCTCCAGCAGCGCCTTCCCTCTTTTCTGAAAATTGAACCTGAACTTGCCCATTATCGGGAGTCATTTGTTTCATCTCCTACCAACTAACAGCGGGGGAAATGAGCAGCTTTCACAATGCTGGATAATCACTGCCGCCATGTAAAAATGTGACATTTTGAAAAGATTTCATGGCTTGGAAGAGAACATTTTGTTTTCAGACTGGTAATTGTGTGTGTATGTGTGTGTTTTATTTATTTATTTATTCCTGGCATTTTGCCTCTATTGTACAGCACAGAGAGAGAGAGCGTGAGTAAGAGAGGAAAAGGCAGGAAAGTGCTGGGAGAGAGGGCAGGGAACAGCAGAAGGGAATCAAACCTGGGGCACACATTCTACAAGCTGAGCTACAGGGATGCACCTAATAGTCTTTTTCTGACTGTGTAATGCCAGCAGACGGGGTTGTTATGACTTGAGTGCCACTCAGTCAGCATGTAAAGGATACGTGGTAAAGGGGTGCAAACCATATATGCCTCTTTTCCCACTAGTAGCTACTCTGTACGACTCGACTCGGTTTCGGTCGTTTTCCATTACAACTGAGTACCGCCTCAGTGTGGGTGGGGTTGTTATAGCTAGGCAGCCTGAAAGTTCTGTGACATCATTTGTATGCGACACAAACACACGGTCACTCCGTCTAGCTCCCTCGGGATTCTTTCATCCGCCACCAAGCACAGAAATGTCTGTGTGTAACCATTTCCCTCGTTTCCAGGTTTCAAAAACGGCGGGTTTGATTCTTGTGAAGGAGTCGCTGTCATGACTTATCTAGTGATGTCACTCCCTGGCCAATCAGTGGCATGCAGCCTGTTGATGCCACATTTTCAGCTCAAGTCGGCTCACTTGGAACCCCAGCTGAGTAGGTACTAAAAACGTACCTGGTACCAGGTACTACCACCTAGTGGGAATCCCTAAAATCTGAGTAGAGTCGAGTCCAGTTTGAACCAAGTAGGTCCTGGTGGCAATAGTTTTACAGGATGTCACAGTTGTTCTGCCTCCCCACCCTTTTGTTTCTCAGCCCCAGCTGCTTCTGTCAATGAGTGTGAATCACCTCTCCAGCTTTCTTTAATGCCTTGCTTCTCACCTTTTATCTCACTCGTTTCATGCCCTGCTGCTCTTCTGGACAGACACACACACAACGTCCTGTCTCTGACTGCTCACACCTGATATAAAAAGACTGTGTGTGTGAGATAAAAGCTACAACAGTAGAGAACACCTATAGTCATGTGAAAAATATTGTCATAGGATTCTATGCAGTGCTGTGAAAAACAAAGTACACCCTTCCATAGGAATTTAGAGGGTAAGTAGCAGCCACTCGCTGCTAATCAGTTGCACTTGATTAGCTGATCATCAGCAAGTGTGACCACCTCTGTGAAAGCAGAAGTTTTGGCAGTTTGTTGGTCTGGAGCATTCAAGTGTATTTTGCCACAATCTTCCAGCTTAGCACAGCACAGCTTAGGTTTGCAAAGTTGCATCTGAATAAAACTGCAAGACTTCTGGAACAATGTCCTTTGGACAGACGAGACCGAAGTGGAGAGGTTTTTGCCATCATGCAAAGTGCCACATTTGGTGAAAACCAAATGCAGCATATTAGCAGAAACGGCTCATACCAACTGTCAGGCACAGTGGTTGAGGGGTGACGATTTCGGGCTTGTTTTGTAGCCACAGGACCTGGGCACCTTGAAAGTCGACCATGAACTCCTTTTGTATTCTAGAGTCAAATGTGAAGCCATCTGTCCAGCAGCTAAATCTTGGCCAAAAATGGATCATGAAACAGGATAACGATCCCAAGCACAGCTGTAAATCTTCAAGAGACTAGCTGAACAAGAAAAGATTCGAGGTACCGCAACCTGAATGCTGTGGATAAATTAATGCCTGCAAACCTCAATGAACTGAAGCAGCCCTATAAAGAAGACTGGGGCAGAATTCCTCCACAACAATGTGAGAGACTGATAAAGTCTCACAGAAAATGACTTTAAGTCACTGCAGCTCAAGGTGGTTCTATAACATACTGAATCATGGGGTGTACTTAGTTTTTCACAGTCCCAGCGTGCTTCTTTTTTTTTTTTTTTTGTTGGCCTTTTGCAGCTTTATTTGATAGCTTTGCAGTGCAGAGAGACAGGAAAGTGGGAGGAGAGATCGGGAAAGACACGCAGTAAATGGCGACTAGATCGGGACTCGAACCTGCTCTGTCTGCACCGCCACACGGCATATGTGGTCGCCCACTGAACCGCTGAGCCACCCTGGCGCCCGTCCCAGTGTTCTTTTTCACATGACGATATGTTCATTGCAGATGTTGACAGACTGAGAGACAGATGAGTGGACCGTTGCTTGTCCTTTGCAAACTGGCCTTTTTTCAGTCACTGGCCACTAAATGTTCCTTCCCCTTGCTAGTTACACATGCCTGCTTTCTGAAATCCTCCTCCAGAGCCGCCTCCTGTATGAGCTTTTAGTCATAGATGGATAGATAATGACTCTTTCAACATATTGATTTTCATTAATGTTGTGTACCTCTGGCTCTGCGGGTGGTTGATGAGCTCAGAGATGGCTTGATCAGGTTTTGTTCCAGAGCATCACATGAGGACATTAATGCATATTAAATGTTTGATTATAGTCTATCACATACAGCACAGAAAATCAATGAATCATTGCAGAAGCTGCAGCGAGGAAATGTTTGGCATATACATTTTCACAGTGGGTGTGACTATCAGATTGTTTCAGCTTTAGTGGAGAAATACTTCACTTGTTTGGTACAGTCGGCAGGAGTTTTCTTACTTTTCTCTCTAGGGCTTTTTGAGCTGCAGCTGTAGCAAATCATGGCAGCAGGAAGCTTAAATGCTTAAAACTCGATTTTTCCCTCAGGGAAAGATGTTCCACATGGTGGACATTTTCTCAGCACTGAAAGTGTGGTGGTAATTTGTTTTCTAATAAATGACAAACAGCGGGTGGCACAGAATTGTGTGCCTTTCCAGTAAACACTCTTTTGTTAGAGCAACAGGTTGTCAGTGGATGGCGTATGTGCAGGCTCTTTTAATCCTTTTCTGGCTTTAATGTGGTGAGTACTTACCTGTTCTGTAATCAGCTTCTGGATGGCATACCTGACCCAACTGGTTGCTGCTAAAAACTGGAAGTGATGAGCATTCTTTAGATTTTTTTTCTGCGTTTGTGTGTGTGTGTGTGTGTGTGTGTGTGTGTGTGTGTGTGTGTGTGTGTGTGTGTGTGTGTGTGTGTGT
>JAVDPK010001570.1:289297-316005 GCA_034780415.1 Cichlasoma orientale | reverse complement strand
TGTGTGTGTGTGTGTGTGTGTGTGTGTGTGTGTGTGTGTGTGTGTGTGTGTGTGTGTGTGTGTGTGTGTGTAGGATGCAGATGGGGTTTTGGGAAGGAAGCCAGCAAACACAATTGGTCCATTGAGCTGTCTTACACCCCCTGAGTCTCTCTCTCTCTCTCCATCTCATATGTAGACACACACACACAGACGCACGCGCACACACACCCTGGTGAGACTTGTCACAGTTTGCTCTGTGCAGTCTGAATTCTGAGCTGACTGAAGTCAAAAAGGCTTCAGGGTTGTCTTGCGGATTTTACAAAGAGCACTGCTCGCTTTTTATTTATTTGTTTATTATTCAGTCCTCCCTCTCTCTCGTTCTCTCTTCTTTCTCTCATAGGGCGCTTTCTATTCAGAGGGACAAAAGTTAAGACATTATTTTAAAGTTACAATATAATGGGCTCACTCTGTGTTTGAAGTGAAGCAATCATTTCCTACAGCCATGAATCAGCAGGTGTGGGCGTGTGTGTGTGTGTGTGTGTGTGAGAGAGACACACTTCTGATCCTTCTATGATGTTTTGGATAACTTTTTTCCTCAGTCATGCCTTATTAAACATCAGGGAGTCGGGCAGAGGGGGAGCAGAAGCACTTTTTCTTGGAACAAATTCAAGCTTCTCTCTGCGAGAGAACTGATTGAAAGTTTGGATATATTCATATATATAGAAAACCAGTATATCAATCAGCTTGATTTAATCTCTTTTTGCATTACTGCACATATTTTATCGTATTGAAGTGAACGGGCTGTTTCCTAAGCCTGTAATTAGATGGGCTTATACTAACAGATGAAATATGGAAAGGCAACGATGACTACAGCCATCAAAAAGTTCTGTGTGAAATTCAAAAACAATGTAAACTGCGCCAATTAAAGCTAGCATGCCACAAGTCTGCCGTGACTATTTGTAGTGATTTGAGAGCAAAGGGGGTGGTCTTTGAGCAGTAATTGAATTATTTGAGTCCAAAGCTCAAGCTGCTCTAAATGAGAAGGGTTTGCAAGGAGCAGTTAATCAGAAGAAAGTTGGGGCGGAGCTAAACGGCTTGTTTTAGATGGGATGAGCTGAGGGCTTGCACCAAGGCCCCGGATATGATAAATAAAAATGATTTAGACCGGAGAGTCATGCAAAGCTGATCTAATATGGAGCTGGAAATTAACATGGCTGGTTCCCATTAAGTCGCATCATACAGCAGGAAGAAAGCTAGTATCACTTTAAAAAAATATATTTTTAATTGGATTGTTTTAATCAAGTCAGTACTGTTTCTTTACTCTTAATTTTTGATACCAGACTTTTCCTTTTATTTTGACATCAGTAGAAAACTGATCTGAGCACACGCCTCCGCTTTTGTCCACCTTCCTCTCCATCAGTCAGCCTATGCAGCATTATTCAGACAGCACCGTAGGTGAAGATCCACTAATGCAGTGCGAGTAATCACTCTTAAATGACAGGGCAGAGATCGCAAGGTCCACTCAGTCTAGTATGACTTAAAAGAACTGGATAAACCTCCTACAGACTGACTTGTGCATCCTTTTAAACCTCTCTTATGTCTCTGTTGTGATTTGCAGTTTGCTCTCTTTGTTGCTCTTAAAAAGAGAGGCTCAAGCATTTCTGCCAACAGTTGGGTGAGAGTTTAATCAGTGATGTGCAAATTGTTCTGCTGTGTTTCCCTTCAGCACTATTTAGCACGAGCAGTTAGGTAATTTAAAGCATTTAGTACTCAAGCGGAGTCTCAAATTAGTTCCTGGAAAAAATTGGTGTGATGAAGACTTTGAAGATAATGATGACGTTTTCACTTAGAGCTTCTTTTTTTTTTTCCTTGGTGCTGCAGCGTCTTGAAGGAAGTGCAAACTGAACGTAAAAATGTAGTGCTAATGACTGAGGGGAACAAAAGGAGAAAGAGGAGCGCAAAAAGTAGGAAATGAGGGCTCGTTAGTGGGGGGTGGCATACGTAGGGGAGAAATGAGAGGAGAGAGGCAGAGATGTCAGGAGAAGGTACCGCATGGCAAAGAGCTGCAGGGAGGCAGGTCGATGAGAACGGAGATGAGATGCCTTAAAATAAAATGAAGTAAGGGGAAAGGGGAAAGAGGGGGTGTTCACAGGTGAAGAGTTCAGTCATGTGTGTAATTTGACAGTTTGCTGCTGCAGAGGCACAAAAACAGTTTTAGTGAGTTGAGCCCTGAGAACTGTTTTACTGGAGAGCTCTGCTGGGTGGCAAAACATAACTGCCGCAAATGCCAAAGCCTTCCATCTGCATCCTCGCTTCTCATCGAACCGCGCTTTCTCCCTGTGTTTGTAATGACATCCCAGCTATGGCTGTTATTTTTTTTGTAAGACTTGTTTTGAGCAACAAGCTTCTTTCACTCCTTTCATCTTTTATGTTGAACTGCTGCCAGAAGACACTGTGTGTGTGTTTGTGTGCGTGTGTGTGTGTGTGTGTGGGGCCTGAGGATGAAGTTGTGATTAAAGAGAAGGAAAAAAATGTGACTTGTTCTAGATTCTTTCTTTTTCTGGATAAACAACTTGAAGCTCGTGCTGGAGAGGACATCATCGCTGCAGGGAGTCTGGGATTTAAACACGGCCACCGTGTGAACATATGCAGTCTCTCCGAGTCTCGTGTAGATGAAGATGTCACAATTTTGTGACAAGCTGTGTCCTGAACTTTGTTTCCATACTGATATATTTGGGAAAGGAGGGATTGTACTGTGGACAGAGCTAAATTTTGTTGTCCAACTTACTCTCTTCCAGCAAAAAGAGCTCTTATTTTGGTTGTCATTGTCGATTTAATTCTAAGAGGCTCGTTTATAGTTTTAAAGTCTGTGAGTACGATATAGTTTGCTTGAATCAGAGTGAGGTAAATTTTGTCATCAGATGGTTGTATGAGGCTCTGGAGGAGACTGAATGGACACTATTTTGCCAAAAGTATTCACTCATCTGCCTTCGCATGCATATGAACTTGAGTGATATCCCACTCTTAATCCAAAGGGTTTAATGTGATGTCAGTCCACCCTTTGCACCTATAACAGTTTCTTAACTCTTCTGGGAAGGCTTTCCACAAGGTTCAGGAGTGCGTTTATGAGAATATCTGATCATTTTTCCAGAAGCGCATTTGTGAGGTCAGACACTGATGTTGGCGGAGAAGGCCTGACTCACAGTCTCCGCTCTAATTCATCCCAGAGGTGTTCTATCGGGTTGAGGTCAGGACTCTGTGCAGGCCAGTCAAGTTCTTCCACACCAAACTCGCTCATCCATGTCTTTGCTTTGTGCACTGGTGTGCATGTCATGTTGGAACAGGAAGGGGCCATCCCCAAAATGTTCCCACAAAGTTGGGAGTATGAAACTGTCCAAAAGATCTTGGTATGCTGAATTGTTAAGAGTTCCTTTTATTGGAACTAAGGGCTTAAAGAAGTATAACGTTCATGATTACTCATCTGTGGTATCTGTAGACATCCGAACCTGTGTACTCTATGCATGTTCCTCAGACATTCAGAGGGTTGGTGTGACAGAAGAGGATGCTAGAGATGTGGTGAGATGGAGGCAGATGACCAGCTGGACGATAGCTTTACACTTCACTTGGACTGGCGGTGGCTGAGGTGAAGATGCTCAGATTTTTATTGGGAGTGACCACGATTTTCAGGATTAGAAATTAGTTCATCATTGCTTAGACATGTGTGGAGGAGGGATAGTGGATAGATTGGACAAAGGATATACAATATGAAGTTTCCAAGCAGGAGTAAAAGAGGAAGACCACAGAGACAGTTCAAGGATGTAGTGAAGGAGGACATGCAGTGGGTCAGTGTGACAGATAAGGGATGCTTGGGCTAGGGTGAGATGATCCGCTGTAGCCACCCCCTAAAGGGAACAGCTGAAAGAAGAAGTGACATATTTACAGCCTAGTACAATGACAATGGTATTGGCCTCTATGGATAGTTTGCCTTTTATAATAGCTCTGTGGAGGGAGAATTTTTCATCTACCTGGATGTTGAAGTTAAGGGCACAGATGCTTTGATTGACAGGTTTCTCAAACACAGGCAACTGTAGCATCAATTGTGTTTGTTCAGCAGTATAGTGGATTATTACAGCTTGCTGTGGGGTACAGACTTTTTACTTCAATTTTGGCGAGTGAAATTCTGCTGTTTTATTCATCATTTATACATTGCACCTTCGCAACAGCGCTGTTACTGGCCAGGGATGTTTGCTGATATAAAGCAGTGGGTTCAGAGGTGTGAACGCTGTCAGGTGGCTAAAGATTCTGGAGCTGGATCACATAGCTATATGGGCCATTTATTGGCTTCCAGACCCAATGAAATAGTGGCCCGTGACTTCACTACGTTGGAACCCTCCCATAATGGCTTAGAGCACGTCCTGGTAATGACTGACATCTTCAGTAAATACACCATCGCCATTCCTACTCGGGACCAACGAGCCCTGACTGTGGCACAGGCTCTAATGGCCGTGTGGTTCATTAAATTTGGTGTCCCAGGTAGGATTCATTCCGATCAGGGCCGAAACTTCGAGAGCTCTCTGATTCAGCAGAGCTGTATCGAGTGGCAAAGTCTTGCACGACTCCCTACCATCCGGCTAGTAATGGGCAGTGCGAACGATTCAGTCGAACCCTCCATAATTTGTTGCGGACCTTGCCCTTTTCTCGGAAGCAGGACTGGGCTTCTTGTTTACCCCATGTCCTCTTTTGTTACAACAGTACCCCTCACCCGGGTACCAGTGAGTCGCTTTTCCTTCTGATGTTCGGCAGGGAGCATCGTTTACCTGTCGACTTCTTGTTAGGTCAGGTACCGGATCCGGTACCGGGTGAGGTTCAAGACTGGATGGTGGAACATCAGGCCAGGTTGAACATCACCTTTTCGGGTGCCCGCGACTGGCTGTCGGCGGCTGCTGCTCGGCGGAAGGAGCACCACGACTGGAAGGTCCGTGTTGCACCGTTGGCAGTGGGGGAATTAGTTTATTTACAAGATTGTGGGGTACGTGGCCGGCACAAGATTCAGGATGTCTGGAGCTCTGTTTTATATCAGGTCCTGAAAGCACCGCGAGACGAGGGTGCTGTCTACACCATTGCCCCGGTGGAAGACCTGGGTAAGGTCCGACATGTCCACCGGGATCTGTTGAAAGCACATGTTGGTACAGGGCCCCCCGTGTTAGGCGCTGAAGCTCCACCGTTGCCAGCAGTTGCCGAGGGGGAGCAGAGTTCCTTTAGTGAGTTGCTTGTCCTGCGAACCCTTCCCTCATCAGAAGGCCCTACACCGGCTCCTTCAGAGAATTTGGCACCTTCCAGTGCCTTAACTGCATCTGAGCCCATGCTGGAGGCACCGGTAGGCCAGGTGACTCTTCTTTTACCAGCCTCTGTGGAGCTTCCCGAGGAACCATCAGGGATGGGCGAAGTGCCCCTGTGGCGATCGGCCCGCACTATGGCCGGCCACCATTCTAACCTCCACCACCTTCCACATGCAGTCGAACCAAGGGCTAATGTTTCTGCCTCTCCCAGGTTGACAGCTAATGCCCACATAGCCATTTTTAGGCCGTGGTGTTAGTTCTGGGCTGTTCCATCATCGGGGTGACGATTTCAAATCGATGTGGCAGGGTGGGTCTGACCTCAGCGACTACTCCTCCCTCTTTCTCTCTCACTCTCTGCTTGCCCTATTATGCTGTGCTGTGGCACACCTGTGACTAATCATCCGGTGGTGCCTGTGACTAGATAAAACCATTTAGGTTCAGCATCGGGTCATTCTTCTCCCTTGCCTTCACTGGTGTCAGGAGTTACAGACGGGTGGCAGCCTCTCACGATTGTCAAAATCTGGGTGCATACGCTGTGTGATCGCGGCAGGTAAGCACAGTTAGCAGGGTGGGTTACTTTGTATATTTGTAACAGCCACTTACCCGTGTTTGTTTTTAGCATTGCGGGCTAACTGTGTGCCTAGGAGCAGCTACTAAGCATGCGGCATTGGGCCTGTGGCTATTTTTATCACGGTGAGTAAACCCAATAGCTATGCTTCCTCCTCTAGTTACTATTGTCATGCTAAACTTCATTTATATGTTTAGGGCCTTTTTATCGGTCGGTTGAACTGCCCACGCTCCTTCTTCAGCCATATCGGCGTCTGCTACCCTGATCGTGGGATTTATTCCCCGGTGACAGTACTGCTGTTTTGCCTGACGGCTATTTAATCTAACGTAGACTGTTTTAGAGGTGGGACTGAAGTGTGTTTGTGTATAGAGAACATCGCTGCTCCACCACACGAGACGAGTGTGCTGCTGTGAAGTTAACTGGCCACTTCAGGGACCAGCGGTATTAGAAAACAAGCATGATTCTGTGATAGTAGATTGCCACTGAATACCTTGTCTGGTGTGCTTCTATATTTAGATGTTCTTAGACTATGAGTGTGAATGCGTGAGTTTTGAACTTCTTTTATTGTTACTCGGCTGCCACTATCATTATTTTGTTTTAATTATGTTTTATTCATTTTAGTGTTGGGCGAGCCAGTGGCCAGATGATCCGATTTTGGTGGTGAGAAGATTGGTTTTTCACGTTTGCGGTTTCTGGCACTGGGTGACGTGGTGGCGCAGTGCGCCCTTGTGTGCAGTGTGTTTGTGTGTGTGTCCATCAGGATCCGCCCTGCCGTTGGTGAGTCCATACACTCATTTTAAAGATATATCGTTGATTTTGTTAGTATTTAATTTGGCCTAAAGTTGTTGCAGCGGAGTCTCTTGTATTTTTAAAGGGTTTTAGTGACTCTCCATTTTAACTTGAATCCCTGGGTTCTTTTTATTTTCTGTCTGGTGATTTTTATCAATAAAGTATATTGTTGAATTACCAAAAACCCCTCTTCTCTGGCCTTGGTGTGATTTCGAACCTGTGAACCTTTAAACGTTGACATTCACTTTAACATTTCGGAGGTGACATTCTGTCTCCCTCCGGTGGCGTTGTTGTGAAAATTCAGCAATCCTAGTGGTTGAGTACACCGCACCGCTCCACATACATTTCCCAGTCAGCTCAGTTTGTCAGTCACTCCCCACACACCTCGGTCCCAGCGTGCTACTGCATAAATAGGAGAGACATAATTAGATAATGACTGACAGCTGTGGCAGCGAGCCTCTCCTGGCACTTACCCCTGAACCCTCTGCTCCACCCCTTCACTGCAGCTGAGCCAAAATCACACCCCCTACCACAATGTTACTGAGAACAGGGATGCTACTTATGCAGTAGCCACCTCAATAACAAGGCACACTGAAACAGTCCCTGTTTATCATCTATTTTACCATAAATGGGACGATAATCAGTAAAATGTAGTAAATAAGACTTCAAATTAACGACCGAAAGGATAGATTCATCAGGAAAGTGTTTACTTGCTTGTTAATTTAAGAGAGAAGTAGGGTCATTTTCTCATAGACTTTTATACACTCACGCTTCTTTTTTTAAGCGGAATAGTTGCCCCCTGCTGGCCACTTGCAAGAATGCATGTTTAAAGCATCACTTCAACACTAGCGTTTTTTTGTTTGTTTGTTTTTAAGAAAGGCTATGGCCATCTTTGATATATACGATATATGATGCAATTTGTTCTCAACCCACTTAGATTACCTATAGAGTCTAACCATGAAATTGGGCGTCCATGTCTGGAAAAGTGCTAACATTTTATGCCGCCATAAATACAGTTGATTCTTCCAGAAGTGTTCTTGCCTTAGTCCGGTTCAGTTATACTTAACATTTACATTTAAGGCATTTAGACATGCTGTGTTCTGTGGTTAAGGCCACAGTGCATGGATGGTAACCTTGTTTAAACCCATAGTAAGTTAGCAGCAGATTTTAGAAGATCTGACTTGAGTTGTATGACAGGAGGAGTTATGATTCACAGGGTGATGTGAGGTACTTGTTAAAAAGATTAGATTTCCAGGCGCTGTGATGCGATATGGGCGATAACTGTTGTGACTTGTGAGAATCATTTTCTTTCTTTTTTTTAATGTTTATCTTACCGGTCAGGCTTCCTTTCATTTAAAATGATGGGAAAGTATAAAGACACACTTTAAAAACCAGCTCACAGATACTCAGGAACACTGTGATTCCCTCTGGGACAGGCAGAGCTGCATGATATCTAGATTTTACTTTGAGGCCCTTATGATGATGTTCCTTTCACTCCTCAGGGAGGTTAAAGGTCAGGCTCAGCTGCTGAGTGCCCTGCCTGGAGCTGATTAGGATTCAGCGTCCTGCTTAAGGACACTTCAGCTGGACAGATGCAGGCTGTCACAATCGTCCAGTTGAAGGACATTTTGTTTAATCAGGAACAGCACATGCTGCTGTAAGCTACGTTCTAACTGTCACATATGGTCAAGAGCTCTAGATAAAGGCTCAATGAATAAGATTGCAGATATATGCAGCCAAATTGAGTTTGCTCAGCACGGAAACTGGTAGGGTTGGGTGATATGTCAACATTTTCTAGTCCTAACTGACAATTGCCATGTATTTGCAGATGAGGGTGTGCATCTGCAACTGGCTTTACAACTTAAATATTTACAGAGATGAATTATCAAAGAGGTAAACCATCATCCATTCATCCATCCACCCATCCCGTTAACAGTTTATCCACTTTACTGTTGCGGGGGGCTGAAGACCATCCCAGCTGACGCTGGTCGAGAGGTGGGGTAGTGGACCAATCCTAGTGGCTCACAGACTCCATACAAACTGAGTGAGGAGCTGGACATCAGCAGGGAGCTCTGAGTACAGCTGCTGCTCCTTGAGGTGGTTAAGGCATCTAATAAAGATGTCACCTGGGAGCGGCCCCCCCCCCCCCCCAATAGACCCAGAATTGCTGGACGCAGTATATTTCCCTGGAGGTACAGGAAGATGATGGGTAAAAAGATTAATGGATCAGTGCGCTTAGAACATTTAAGACCTTTATGATAGTGTACTGAATTTCTGGGTTAAGGGAAGCTGTGCTTACAGCTACTAGATTCATCAGTTTTATTTGCAACCCTAAAAAACAAAGATGGAAGAAGTAATTTTAGCAGGAATTTTGATAAAGAAAACATTTACCATCATTTTTGTGTGTCACTGTCCTCCACTGTGTCTCATTACTTTCTGTCCTGCTCCATTTAGTAATGAATAAAACCTGCAGAACAAATCATACCATTGACAGATGCGGTTTGATCTGAACACAGTGTGAAGGACCGAGCTGGTTGGGCATGAGGCAATAATAATTTTGGGACAAAGTGGGTTTTATTTCCATCCCAAAATGCCAAAATAAGTCGTACAAAAGTCAGCTGATAATACTGGGCCATTTAAAAGATGTCAAATAAACATAACTAACTCACATAATAGCAACTTAATCTAAAGTAACAACAAACAAACTGCTCAACAGAACGAATGATCTAACAGCAAACAAAATTAAGTTTATTAGTTAAAATGAACAAAAATCAAACACAAAACTAATCAAATAACTAACTCAGGAATCAATAATAACCAAATAAGATATTTAAGATGAATGACAGACATCCCCCCCCCCCCCATGATGAAATGATGCTCAGTATGCCCCACTCAGCACTCCCTGTAAATAGCATTCAAAAGCTCTTTTTTTTTTTTCTTTTTTTTTTCCTCCCCATGATGCCAGCAGATCTCAGCAGCACTGGTGACACAAGAGAAAGAAATTAATAGCAAAAAAGATAGGAAATTTAACAAAGCTGAGCATAGAAAAGTTAACTAAATGTGTGCCCCACAAACCAAGTATTTCAACAGTGCCAACGAAATACGGGTGTGATATGGGAACTCGAGAAGGTTGTGCAATTTTTTTTTATCTGTCTATAATTTGTATTAAAACTTAGATAACTCAGAAACGTTATGTAAATGTCTCGGTGCGTGGGGTTGCTGACTTCATACTCGATCAAAGCTATGAAATGTTCAGATAACATCACAATAATTTATCTGTAAATATGTACATATCAGTCATAAATTTAGGAATAGTGTGTGTGTGTGTGTGTGTGTGTGTGTGTGTGCGCGTGCATGTTTGTTGTTGTTGTTGACCTCTTGGCTCCTATCCGAGTTAATCTATCAGTGGATGTGATCAGATTACTGTGGATTATACTGACTATTAGAGGTTCCACCAAGACTACATGACATGCTCACATACACACTTGCACGCTTTCTGACGAGTGCACGGTAACCGAACTGACACAGTAATGCATGTAAGCTCGCAAAACCTCACATACACAAATATGAGTTGACACTTCCTAAGACACACATGCACGCTTGGCCCGATTTGACGGGGGCTTAAAGTCCATCTCATTATCAGAAAAGCAGGTTTGATGGCTCTTGTTGCGCTCGGGTAGATCCTTCGGTCTGCGAGTAACAAAAAGTTTTTATAAAGTCATATTATCAGAGACTCCTTGAAGTATGTGCCTAAAATTTGATGTTTGATGTGAGAGGACTGCACGTTTGAATCGATTGACACCATGTGGTTATTTATAAGCAGCGCTCTCGATTCTCTTCACACCAAAGAGTAGAAACTGCTGTTTTTGAACATGATATCAGTTCTGACGGTCTCAGCGTGTGCTCATTGTTAGCTGACTTCAGTGCTTTGACATACCGCACGTTCTCGTCACGTTGCGAAAATGCTGCTCACATCCTGCCAGGTTTCCATCCAGCTGCCTGTCGCTCTGTGCTGAAGCGTGACATAAAAAACTGTGAATTGGCCGCCTTTTCTTAATCAATACGGTTTTTATATTGCTCAGCTTGTGGTAAGATGCTTAGTGCTGCCCTATTAAAAACCAGCAACAATGCACAGAGATAAACACGAACTGTTTGGTGGCTCAAAACAAGCAAACAAACCAAGCACCACAAGAGAGAAATGGGAAAAGGCAGACGAAAGAATGGCTAACGAAACCAAACAGAAATAAGTTAAACTTCTTAGACACTTAAAGCTACGCCTTACATGTCTTTATGAAGTACAACGAAGGACAATATAATGAACAGAAGGTGTTTTAAACATAAATTTAACATTATCCTGTCTCAGGAGACAGTAATGTCATGGATAGACATAGAGCTGGACATAAGCTGGCTTTACATCATGACTCATTCCTTGTGCTCAGTGTGTGTGTGTGTGTGTGTGTGTGTGTGTTGTTTGAAATTCAATGTGTGTGTCTAAAGTCCTTTTTTTGACTCTGTGTCATGACCATCTGTCCGATGGCAGAATAAGCAAATGACTGCCCAAGTGACACAAGACAGAAAGATGAAGTGAGAGACAAAAAAAAGTGAAGGACAGAGAGGAGGAGAAAGCTGCTTGCAGGAAGGGACCAACGAGTGAGAAATGGAAATCCACTTATAAGGTTTCTTGTTATCTTCCCATGAGCTGGATGACAAGATTGATACCTTTCTCACATCTGTCAGGTAAATGTGGCTCTACAGCCAGGACTCGCTTAGCTTAGATTAACGAGTGGAAACTTTGTCCCGGCCAAGAAACCGGCTGGCTCTTGGACCCGCTGGAATATTGTTTTAAATTCGAGTGGAGATCATCAGAGCTTTTGAGGAAATGTGGAAGATCATGCACACACACACTGTTTCCATTTGATGAAACACTGCAGCCATGACGGAGTGTGATTTTTAATCATAGCCTGCAAAGGTGGTTGTAGCCACCGTGATGTCACCCTTGCATTTTGGAGTCTTAACGTTGTGGTGGTTGTGGTGGTGGTTGTGGGGGCTGGAGCTAGAGGTGACCATAGTTGGACCAGAACGTGGGCTGCAAAGTTATTTAGTAACAAGCAAGAGAGCTGCATCTGTACACAATACAGATGCAGCACACAGGCACGGTTACACACTAATTAGTGTTAGACTAATAAAATACTTGAATTTCACTCACCAAAGTTGGAGCACAAACTACTTAGAATGGTTTATCATTGGTAGCAAACTGTATTATGTGTCAGATACTTGCATTAAAAATCCTCCAGAAGGCAACAACAGCCCAAACGTAGTCCACAGGTCCTGTTCAGTGACTGCAGGTAGCAGAGGTGAGGCCAAGGAGACCGTTACCGTCTCCCGCTGCCTGTGTCAGCACATCGCTGTCAAAGCAGCCCCCAACTTTAGGCCTTGACTTTATATAGCACTTTTCTAGTCTTATTGACCTCCTCAAACTGCTACAAGCCAAGAGACTACAACCCACATTGACCCACACATTCACACAACACTTTATTCCATACACTTTCAGTGCTTTATCGAACTGAAATCCACGGCCAATTTAGAATCACCAGTTAACCTAACATGCGTGTTTTTGGACTCTGGGAGGAATCAAATGCAGGCGTGTGTGTGTGAGTGGTGGTGGTGGTGGTGGTGGTTGGGGTTGATTTCCTCTATACAGTTGTTATGAGGGGGGAAATTAGCTTTTGGAGCCTGCCTCATGGAGCTATTAGAGGAACTGCAGTTATTGGCATTTTGTGTTGGCTTCATTTTGTAGCCCCGGAGGTTGAATGTGACGCTGTGGAAAAATCATATAGATTCAATTAAGAGAAACCATAAGACCTGGATTTGAAGGGTTTAATAGTTGCTCAACACTGTGCCTTTCTCTGTTTCCAAAAATCCCGTAGTATCACTGGGGTTGTTTATTTCTCTTTAAGTGTACATCATTTTAATCAGTCATTTTTTTGTGCTTTGAAGAGAGGCAGAGATGGGCTGAGGCCACTTTCACTAAGAGGTTTTCAAGCCATTCATATGATGTGAGCTATAAAAATAGCTCTTCAACATCTGCTCTCTGCTTACTCCTTTAAATCATGTTTCAATCAGCAATTTGTCATATTTATAGTAACCATTTGTTGATAAATCACGAGTCTGGCTCCTTACAGCACAGCATTGTTCTCATTATCTCCTAATGTTTTCTATCTTGGTGTGATCTGTGATGGACTGTACTTCCCATAAGTCACAGAGAAGTTTACACAGGAAGCACGCAGCGCAAATGTGCAAGGGATTTTTAAACTTTCTCTCCAATTACTTTTCCTCTGGTAAAAAATTTCTTTCATCTTCCAGCCATTTTAAATGTATTTCGTGTGTATTTCGTGCCCTTTTGCTGACCTCCATCTTTGTTTGTTTGCAAAAGTCAAATGAATATTTGGACATTTGGGGATGACGAAAGAGAGAGCAAGATCGTGTTTGTCCAGACCTGCTGGGTATGTTGTGAGACATCTAAAGATGGAATTGACATTTTTGCAGATTTGGAGTAAGAAAACATGCCCGTGGACAGTGTAACAGAGGAAGATACAGTAGAGGGGAAGTGATGGAAGTGCACAAGCTGCTGTAGTGACACCTACGAGGAGCAGCCATGAGTGGAAGAAGATTTACACTCCACTTGGTCTTTATTATTTAAATCAACCACACTACACTCTGGATAGACCTTTTTAATTATGGACAAGTTGATTGTCAGCGTGTAACAGTGGCGCTGCAAGGAGAAGAGGTTGTGAAGGTAGATGAATTCAAATGCCTGGGGTCAACCATCCAAAACAAGGGACAGTGCACAAGAGAGGTGAAAAAGAGGGTGCAGGCAGGGTGAAGTGGGTGTCGGGGGTGATTTGTGACAGAAGGATAGCAGCGAGAGTGAAAGGAAAGGTTTACAAGATGGTAGTGAGACCTGCTATGATGCAGGGTTTAGAGATGGTGGCACTGACAAAGAGACAGGAGGCGGGGCTGGAGGTGGCAGAGCTGAAGATGCTAAAATTTACATTGGGATCGACCAGGATGGTCAGGATTGGAAATTAGTTTATCAGAGGGACAGCTTGGACATATGCAGAGGACGAATAGCGGCTACATTGGAGAAAGGGTGTTGAATATGAAGCTGCCAAGCAGGAAGACAAGAGGAAGACCTCAGAGGAGGTTCATGGATGTTGTGAAGGAGGACATGCAGAGGGTCAGTGTGACAGAAGAGGTTGCTAGGGACAGGGTGAGATGATCCGTTGTGGTGACCCCTAAAGAAAGGAGGTGTAACTAATAATACGTACATACAGGGAGCACTGTGTCATGGCTGGCTGAGCGAAATCTAGCTGTTCCAGTTTCATAGTGCTGGTACTGCTGACCCTCTGTGACAACATCATAACTTAACGGGACACTTGAATAAAACCAGGGTTATTATAATTAACCAATTAAGCAAATTAACTAAACTGAAGCCAAAAAAACAAAAAACAAGAAAAACCTTTCGTCCTGTAGCAAGTAAAAATGTAAAAAAAAAAACCCAAAGTGTCTGGTGCATGACATATATAGTGTTTAATGGCGCGCTGTACATTGGCCTTCTGCTTTACCGATGCGATTAAATGCCAGTAGGTTCTACAGGGTGTAGGTCACTTTATCTCCATAAATGTAAAGGCTAGAGTGAGTGTTTTAATAAGAACGTGGACTCATTTAGAAGTCAGATGATTAAACTTTTTTTTTTCCCTTTGGGGCCTAATGTATGAAGTGCTGTGGTGAGGTTCGTGTGAGCTGCATTAGGTTAGATCCCCTGGCCATCCAGTGTCTTTGTGCACTGGCCCAGGTCTGCTTTGCACATTTCATGTTGCGCACAGATGCTTTAGATAGAGGTCTTTTCCCATGAGAGTTTCTAGCAACAGTGTTTCAACATGTAACTGCTTCTGTAGTGGGACTGAGCTGTGGACTGGGAGGCATCCAGGCATATAAAGAGACAGATGACAGTTTCCTGGTAGGGGTGGGAGTGCTGGGAGAGAGTGAAGATATGACAGATGTGATCAAATTTGTCCTGACAGTGACAAAAACACACCTTGGCTGCTATGAATAATTGTCTTATAATCATGTTAAACTGTTTGATCGTACTTGAAAGATGTGAACATGCGCAAACATGAGTGTGATCAGTGACTGCAAAGAATACTGATCATCAAACTCAATGAGAATTCAACGAGAGGTTCCTTATAACAAGTATAATCTTAATTTAATCTCTTCTTAATCACTCGTAATAATGAAAGGAAGCTTATTATTAGCTAAAAATGCAGACAGGATTTGAGGAGTTGACTGTAAAATGTCTGCAAGTTCTTTTCATTTTAAAAATCTGCCAAACCGAGAAAAAGTCCATCACCAGTTTGTAACCTTATTTTACCAGAAAATCTGCCCCCATTTTTTCCTCAGAACCTGTCAGACTGTGTTTGTGCAGGAAGAACACCGCCAGCTTTAGTTTTCATCCTACACTGAACATTACTCTCCAACTGTGCACACACTCATCTGTCCTGAGCACTTATAGAAATTGATTTTATGTAGGATTTTTTTTTTTTTAATAGTGGTTGCGGGTAGTGGACGTTCCAAACTTATTCCAGTCACTGAGAAAAGGTTGTGGTTTCAGAACAGATTGAGGCTCAGTCCACAGCAGATGATTTAAAAATCTGGCACAGAGGAGTTAAATGATGGGCAACAGAAAACAACAGCAGTTGTTTTGCTAGCATTAATGCATAAAAAAAACTGTGGAAATCCCTATTAGCCCTTCTGTCAGGTGCAAAAATTAACAGCTGAATACGGTCTGCGATGGTTTGTGACATCACGTTGTCATTGGCCGTCCCGAAGCCGTAAAGAAAATGGATCAATAACACATTTTGTAGAGGCTGAAGGTGAAACTCGGCTACAGAGCAAATAAGAAAGCTGAACAATAGTTTTTCTGAAGTCAAGGGCAGCAGCCTGGACACGGAGTGAATGGTGCTAATTGCTTTGCCTCCCAGTGTATCGATCCAGTGGGTTTTAATTGTAACTTATAAGGACAGGAGGATGGATGGCTCGCTCATCTGTCCATTTCTGCAAGTGGTGTGGGTAAGAAGATGACGGTGTTACTCAAAAGGACTCAGGAGATGGCCTTACAGAGACAAAATGAATGAGTGAAATTATGAACAGGAGAGGATAAAAATAACAGCCAAAGGAGTGAATGAAATAAGGAATAAGTTGACCTCTGAATCACTGCCCACGCTAATTTAAATGGCAAACGGAGATTGTCAGGCTGTGGATGATAACAGGAGTGCATAAGTTAAGTGATGATGAAACAGGATGTAAAGCGTGTATGAACTGATAATTTATTGATTTGAGTGCTTTGATCCTTCAACATCGTGGAGCAGTAGAGCCAAGTTTGCTGGACATCCTGTTGTCTAAATGGACTTTCACTGAGTGGACTCATTCTGGTTCCAAAACACTTTTCAGTGTGATTTAGATCTCATTAGGTTTTACTAAAAGTGCTCAAATATTTCTGAGTTTGGAAGGAATTGAAGGTGCTTCTCCGGATTCAGAATACTCTAAACGCTCAGTTTCAAACTGTTTTTCTGCTCTTCGCTCCGTTTGATGTCAGAGAGACGGAATCTCCTTAATGTGCTCTCAGGCATGCAGCTCTGCTCACACAGCCACCCACCTGCTGTTCAAACCTTTTTATGAAGGAAAGCCAATCAGATCAAAGTTGACCTATAAAAGCACTGTAGAAGAGCTAAAATGTCTATCAAGGTCCAGTATAAGATAAAATAAGGATCATTTATGAGCTGTGAATCATGCAGAGCTACTCTAATAGTGTCCAAGAATTGAAATACTGATCTGAAAATGAGCTTTTTGAACCTGCATTTTCAGTTGCTTTGTGAGGTCACATTTTGTCTCTCCTCTCACATTTCTCTTGGTAATCTGCACAGCACTGCAAAGGCACATCTAATGTTCATACACTCAGCTGACTTCTGTTTTCTGTTCTTCAGGGGTGTTTGCTGATTTCTATCCAAGCTTGTGGGCGAGGCATGTCTAACCTCCTTTCTCAATGTTTTCAGGATGAATGGATGTCCAGGGAGCTGTCCGGTAGGTCCAAAGGTCACAACTCCGACGACAAGCCTCACGGCCTGGAGACACTGCCGCCGGGTAGGAAGCTTTCCCACAAATCATACATCGCAACCTCTCTGCCCCAGTTACATGACTAAATGGTGACATTCATACAATGCGTCTTGACAGCCAACAGTTCGGTTGCAGATTTAAGGGTGTTATTGTAATAACAGCTGATTTATCCTGTGCAGACATGGGGCTTCAGAGGTCTGGTAAGCTCTCTTCTTTTTAACTTCTTAAACTTTTAGTTGTAGCTAATGCAGTAGTACGTACACAGTAGTACTCCCGAGACCAGCTATCCTGTAAAATTAGTGTGGTTCCCTTTAATTGGCAGGAATGATTCATGTCTAAGGCACACGTGTCAAATTTGTTTTGCTCTGTTCCTTCAGGATCAGTGGAGTTCAGTTTCTCATTGCTTGCAGTTGCGACTGAAGTCAAGGAAAAGGCATGATACAAATACGTCCCAGTTGTAGAGCATGTGCACTGCAGACACTTTAAACCACGTTCATGTATCCAGAAAGTATTCCACATCATGTTTCCCACAACCAAAACCATTTCCGTTTTCAAAATGCGGTTACACAGCAGCATAGTTTGTTTTATTACCAGAAGAACATGAACATCCTTAACCTTATCGTGTTCGAATAACCACAGTGAGGGAAGATAATGAACGGGCATCTGCGTGATTCAGATTTAAAACGGGCTGGAGCCGATAGCCTGTCCAAAATAATTCAGGCTGCCAATTTTGATCTTCCCACAAACCAACTACGCGTCTCCACCCTGACTGTGAGAGACATTGTTTTAGTGTCCAGCAGCACAGAGAGCAGGAAGGAGCAGGAGGAGAGCCTGATTTCTCATTCAGCACCCATCGCCAGGCTGACTCAAAGCAGCAGCAGCAGCCACCGCCCCTCCTTCACAGGCCCGTGACCTGCGAACGCTGAACACACACTCTCTTATCTGATCCAACAGTGGAAATGCAATCCAATTTGAATGTTGAAGTGAGGGCATTTCAGTTTCAGGGTGACTTTACACTCAGCAACAACAGTGTATCACAACGTCACCCAGAGCACAAACAGAGGAGAATGGAACACAAAGAAAGTGGCGAGAACATGGAGATGGAGGCTGGGAGAATAAAAGATTAAAAATAAAAACAGTAAAGGAGAAAGTCCTCAGGTTTCTCAGAGGTGGGCGCTGGTTATGTGTTGTTTGCCGCCTAAACCCACTCAGGCATTCATGAAAAAGTAAAAAGGTGGCACTTAATTTTTTAAAAAGTGATGCCTCAAATCTTAATTTTTAAAAAATGAAAGCATAAAATGTAGTGAGGAAACCTTGTCACACTGAGTATGTTAGAAATGTTTTATTGTTGCACTGATGCCTTGTTATTTTCCAAGGTTGTTTTTAAGCAGTTTGTCATCTTTATTCAAGACAGTTTGAGGATGCCAACAATATGTTTATTTATTCAAACAAGGAAAATAAAAAAAAACACCAACAAAGCTGGAAAAAAAAAAAGAGCAACAACCTGCTCCTTCCATTCAACACATCCTCTGAAGCAAAAACAAATCTTTTTCACAGAAGTCACCACGAGCCTGTGCTGGCCCACTTCCAGATTCAAATCCTCTACAAAGTGAAAAACGGCTCTTCAAACCTCTCAGTATGTGTTATTCTTTCTAGTGGAAGGTTTGGCATAATTTGTCTCGTCTGTTGCAAAAGATTTATTTACACTCACTGTCTACTTTGTTAGGTATACTTTGCTAGTACCAGGTTGGACCCCCTCTGCCTTCAGAACTGCCTTAGTTCTTTGTAGCACAGATTTACCGAGGTGCTGGAAACATTCGAGAGATTTTGATCCACGCTGACATGACAACGTCACGCAGTTGTCGCTGATTTGTCTGCTGCACATCCATGATGTGATCCATTCTTTGATGTTTACATCAAATTCTGACCCTTCTGACCCGTCCAAATATCGCAGCAGAAATGGAAACTCATCGGACAATAAAAAATTTTCCCATTTTGTATTGTTCAATTTTGGTGAGCCTGTAGCCTTGTTTCCTATTCTTATCCAACAGGAGTGGCACCTGGTGTGGTCTTCTGCTGTTGCAGCCTGTTTGTGTGTTCAGAGATGCTCTTCTGCATACCTTGGTTATAACAAGTCTGGCACCAACAGCCGTACCACATTCAAACACACTTATTTCACCTTTCTTCCCCATTCTGATGATCGGTTTGAACTTCAGCAGGTCGTCTTGACCATGTCTACATATTTAAATGCATCAAGTTGCTGCCATGTGCTTGGCCGATTAGGTAAATGGTAAATTGACTGGTTCTTATATAGTGCTTTTCTACTCTACTTTGAGCACACAAAGCACTTTATACAACATCCCTCATTCACACATTCATACAAGCGTTTCTTTCTACGGCTAAGTGCTCTAAGTGCTTTGTATCTAATATTCACACACATTTCACACTCCGTCGGTTGCATCGGAGAGCAACTTCGGGTTCAGTATCTTGCCCGAGGCAAACTGGAGAAGCTAGGGATCGAACCACCAACCTTCCCATCAGTAGGTGACCTGCTCTACCTCCTGAGCTACAGCCGCCCCAAGGTGTGCCTAATAAAGTGGCTGGTGAGTGTATGCTTTTAGATTTTTGGCAAGTATAGTTCATTAATGTTGCCCAACGTAGTAAAACAACAGTGTTGCTTTAGGCTGTGCGTTTAGTGCGTATTTCTATTACAGTGATTTAACTTGTCAGGAGCTTTAGCCAACTGTACTGTGTTAATCTCAGTTACTGCGAATGGAGATGTCCAATCCTCTGCTGAGATTTTAGTTTCCAAATCTTCACTCTCTGACGACCAGGCTATAAACACATTATAAAATTCTGATATGACGCCCCTCTGTTTATCTACTTCTCTCTAGCTGCTTGCTGAATAAGACACAGAAAGAGAGAGTATTGAGCAGAGTATTAATTTATTTATAGATTAAGTGCCGTAGTGAATCGAGGTCTTGATAAATGACTGTGTGGGCATGTTTTCATCAGTGGCAGTCCTATGAATCTACTTGGAGTTTGCTGGAGTGCTTTGTAGCAGATTCCCCTCTTAAGCCTGAAATAGTAACACATACTGTAGCTTCAATTACACCAAGTTCAATAACTGGGGAATCTCTTAGCTGTCGCATATCATTGGTTCTTTAACAAAGAACATCTTTATCAGTGATTATAAATGACAATGGAACAACATCTATTGGTGCACAGGAGTTCCAAACAGCATGAAAGCGGCACGATAGCTGTGATTTTTTACATTTGGTACAGACTGGGGCTGCAGTCTGGAGATCAGGCAGTGAAATCAGGAATTATGAGGAGAAAAAAAAAAACAGGATGCATCCCAATTGAAATGCATCCATTGAAGATTTTTCATGGAATGAACTGAAAATGATGTGTGTGCACATTGAGCATTGGTGCCCTCTGAGCTGGTAGGCAGTGGGGTTCGTGGTTCAGTACAGACTGAGGGAATGATACTGAGCGTGAATCCTTTTTGGCAGTTAGCATCACTTGGAAACACGACAATGCTGAGGGATTTCCACAAAATGCCGCAACAAACAAAAACAACAACCAGTCAGCCGCAATGGGCTGAAACAGTTCAGTGACGAGAGTCGGAGGGAGAATGAAAACTGTTCAAACAGCTGTAATTTAAACAATCAGACTGCATCTTTCACCAGTGCAGCATGAGAACCACCAGCTGAGAACAAATGGATGTACCTGCTGAAGAGGCCTCACAGTATCGGAAAAATGTCGGATAAATGAGTCAACCCGGTGAGAAAGGGGAGCGTTAATCTGCTTTGTCGTTTAACAGGAGGGTTGAAGGAGATACTGTAATACACACTGAGTTTAAACATTAATTTCACTACATTAATTACTCGCTGCCACTAAACATAGATATCAGCAAGGACATCGCACACTCTGACACATGCACCAGTGTCCCGGAGGCACTGTTACATAGTCGCGAGCGGATCATTGCAAGCTTCAGCTAATTGACATGCGAAACACATCCACATACTGTCAGAGTAGACACATGCAGGCGCGCACACACGCTCTAAACTCCTCGCCAGACTCCGCTTCTCTGTCACGCACACGCTCATGTATGCTGGGAGATACTGTAATCTCACATTGCCATATGCTTAACTCAAGTCATTAGTATAGCAGCTGCACCCAGCTAATTAGTTGCATTATTATTCGTCTGTGTCTCAATAGTCGGTGATAAACTGTGAAATTAAGCATGACTACTTTCTCTGTTTGGTGTGCAGTGATCTCAGTAATTTGGTCCAGAAGACACTAAACAAAACTCTTAAAAAAAAATTCTAAGTTTATATGATTAGTATAAATAAACTTATATTTTAGACTGCAGCAATTAGTAGTTTTTTTTCTTGACTGTATGCGGTGCATATTAAATGTTCTTTTGTGTTTCCTGGCTTTACCAAAGTAGTCTCGCCCTGTCGCCTGAATAGTCTCCCGCGTATTTTCGCATACAGGCAGCATAAATTTCATGTCAGCTTTCCTCAGTGCCATGTCGCTGCCTCGTCAAGCAGCAGCTTGAAGCAGCCAGGTTTCCTCGCTGTCAGTCGTGAAGGATTCTTGCATCAGCCAGGCTGCCGCCTACATTTCATATTCCCACTGATGTATAATCCCATTCATTCCTCAGACACATTCTCAGCCTTTGTGAAGGTTTTAATATCGCGTTTGGTGGTGGCTTTTATTTTTGGATGAGCTGTGTTCATTTAATGTTATTTCCCAGATATTCACATGAGGAAAATATTTCATATTAAATCCTGGCTTTACAGTTTGCTCTCTCTTTTTATGGTTTGGAGTGCATTTGAATATTTAAAATGCCGGCTTGCGGGTTTATAGCATCATACAGTAGATGTTGGTTTTACGTGAGATGTGATCAAAAAGTTCTGAGGCTCGAATCAGAAACCACAGCTCTGCCATCCTTTTTTTTTTTTTTTTTTTTTTTAGGGCTGCTGGCTTTAGGTTGTTCCCTGGCAAATACTATTGTGACCACAAACATAAACTCTTCTTTCAAAGTGTAAACAGTACAACAAACAGTTTTCAGCCAAAGAGTCCACAGCTGAAGGAAAAGCACGGGCATTCACCGGGCTGTGCACCATGAATTTGTCCCCCAGACTGTCAACACAAAGTTCTGCTGTAACGTCCCGACGCATATGAGGGAAGAGAAACAATCTGACCTGTGCTGCATGCTGTCATAGTTTTTTGGCCATATCAACACCAAAATCAAGACACTGTTGGTGCATGAAAAGCTGACCTTGAAGGGAATGGCCGATTCAAATACATATATATATTTTTTAGGTTTTATGGCTAAGTCAGAACTAACTGGAAAACAGTATATCCCCTTTCATTTTCTGTGGATGTAATTTGTGCCTAATATGTGTGTGTGTGTGTGTGTCTCTCTCCAGGTAAGGTACGCTGGCAGGATTTTGACCAGGATTTGTATGTTGGAGCCACGGTGGTCCGACCAGGTCAAGACCCCTACGCCAGGAACAAGTTCAACCAGGTGGAGAGCGACAAACTCCGAATGGACAGAGCTGTACCTGACACAAGACATGATCAGTATGTGTACACACACACAGTTGATATGTGAAACACAATGACGCCTGCTTAACTTCTGCTATTTCATGCATGACTGAAAGGTTTTTGTGCATCTTATCACGTTGGTTGATTTGACTAATTGGTCGCAGACTGGATAAGATCTCTCAGGAACTCTAAGTATTGTGGTTTCAGAGGAAAGCCGGAAGTAGCAGGAGAGCGGGCACTGTCTGCCTAAGTTCTAAAACAAACGCAAAGGCTGTCAAGGTTGCTTATTGTTCTGCTTGTTTAATGGACAAAATAAATCATAAAATGATGTAATTTGGATTATTTTATTAGAAGGAAAATGTTTTAGTAAGCTTGAATCTCATCTGACCAATTACCTTTTTGGCAGTGACGATGTTTAACTCAATTTACAACTGTATGAGTCTGGTAACATGTCAATACATCTTTTCTTTTTTTAATAAAGACCCTGGATGTCATATGTCACCAGGATGGCCTACACCTAAACAACGGGCTTCAACAGTTGAAGTGTTGAAGCACTAAACATTACAGCCTCAAACAAGTTTTTTTTTTTTTTTTTTTTTTCTTTGTCTGCCACAAAAATATGTCTTCATCTCAGTTTCTGTTGTAATAGAAACTTTTCCATTAGTTGAATAGAGCAGCGGAAAAGGTGATTTCTATCCAACCCTGTTTCCAAAATAGTTGGAATGCAAGCTTGAAAGACGTAGTCGTCCTCCACCAATTCCTGGAATTGGACAGACTTTTGTTGGGAAAAATGTGATTGGTATTGGGGTTTTTTGTTGTTGTTGTTGTTGTTGTCACCCCTAAACTGAAGTGAAACAAACTGGCACTCAGTTGACCCGCTGGAGCGAATGTAGAGAAATCACCCCCACATGTTTTGGACTTGCACCTTTATCCAATCTTTGTGGAAGGAAGTAACAACAATTGTGTTGAAAGTTTTGGGCTTCAATATTTGCAGACCTTTTACTTTTCTTTATCTTGGATAGTTCCCAGAAGGACTAAGCATTACTAACAAATACCTTCTGAGGATCCTGCAGTAAGCAAAAAAAGTTGTTACAAAGTGTTGGCTTCAGGAAAATTGCCCCTGTGCTACAATATTTCTCAGTATTGTCAAACATATACATACCCTGGAACTGATTATGTATTCTATACAGCTCCAAGAAGAACTGGGAGAAAGGAGGTTGGAGAATTGGTATTATTTAGCTCTTGAGACAAACCCAAGAACTTGTTCTTTTTTTTGGCCTTTTTCCCGTTTTCCTTTAATATATGCAGTCTTGTATTGACTTGCACTGCATCTGATAACCTCTTGTTCTCCCCCCCCCCCCCATTTGTTTCTTTGTAAAATGCAAAAGTATAAATTAAAAAATAGTAAAGAACAAACAAAAAAACAGAAAACAAGAATTTGCAAGTCATTCATTTAGTGAGATTTTATTATTTTCTTCCTGGAAAAATATATTCTCATATCGAATTTGATGTTCAAAAACCGATTTTAGACAGGGGTGCTGCATCACCTCTCCTTTTAACAACGCTGTAAACATTTAAGAACTGAGGAAATGCACGTTTTCTCATTCTTGTTTGATTTGTATGTGATTTTAAATTTAACAGTTCAAAGTTTCATTTTTTAAATTTCATGATGCACCAAATGCTTTCAGTGAGTGAAAGAGCAAGACTACAGGCAGGCTGCTTTAGCACCCGAACACTTTTACTATGGAGCCGTGCTGCTGCAGTACATGCAGGTTGTAGTTTGTCGTGGTCTTCTGAAATTAGTAAAGCAGCCCTGAAAATGATTTAATCTGTATGGCTACAGATGTTGTTCCAAAACAAGTCCTTTTTTTCCCCTTAGCCTACAGGATGTGGTGTCCAGCTTTCTTCTTCACCTCAGTTAATCTTATAAGAGCTCCAGTTGCTTTTTTGTTTGTTTTTTTCTTTGCAAAGAGAGAGTTTTAAGTTGTTTTTGTTAATGCAGCGACAAACTGCATTCACTGACGCTGATTCTTGGCTGAGTCCCCGAGGCCATGGAGATATTTCCACCACAGAATTGTTTCTGTTTTCATCCGCGAAGGTTGTCGGGATTTTATACAAGTACAAATCTTTCATTGATGTTTTGTACCATAGATAATTCCAATTTACCATAGATCAATTCTTCAAACTCATTGTACTTTTCCTTTTATAAGCAATTTGGTCAACTTTGCTTCTGAAAGCCTGTGTATTATAATTATTTGTTATTTATAGGAAAAGATGATGCCAAACACATTACTGACCTGTTGCATAATAGCTTAAATGACTGTAGGATGTTTCACAATGTTGTTCCTGTCTTTTGTTGCCACTACCCCAACTTATTTTTTAATCATGTGATTGTCATCACATTCAGTATTTCACATATGGCATTTTTAGTCTTGAGTTGTTTTTTTTTTTTTTTTAAATTCAGTAATATTAAGTGTGTTTTTACCTTCTTTTTTTTTTTATTGCATGGCAAATACTGCAAATGAACTTAGAACTTATTCACGGCAGTTGAGTAACTGTTTCCTGTATTGCATTGAAAAGCACCCAACATACAGTAGTTCATTATACAGTAATAGGAAGCGAACCCGAGACACAAAGAAGTAAAACTGCTGCCGTCACTGATAACTTAAAACTGTCATTTCAAGAGTCTCTGTGACTCAAAGACTATTTTTATAGAGGCAGTCATCTGGCCTTACTGATATATTGATCTAAATGAGACAGTTGGACCCATTAGCCTACTAAAAGAGCTGGGATGTGTCTCCTATCGATCTGTTATTGATGTGTCATTTGTGCAGCATCCTGCAGCACTCATTGTGAAACTTTTCCGGGGGGGGGGCGCAGTTGTTCTTGGTTCAGGCCAGGCACGCAATGCTTTCAACACTGGATCAAATTAACTTGTAGATTCACTTCAGTCATTGATGAAATGGCTTTTTTTCTACACACCTCACTCAAACCTACACATATGATCTTATAAAGTTGAGCGACAGATGGAATAGAACGTTTTCTCCATGCTTCTTCGTCCCTTTATTGGCTCCTCCTCTTCCTCCTCCTCTCTGTCTTGTCACTCTCTTCTCATGTAGTGCCCTATCACTCACGTTCCTCACTTTAAATTCAGGGCAGGATTTGTCTTTTTTGGGCACACTCGCACACACATACACGCATACACAGGCATACCCGTCATCTCATGGGATTTTTGCCCCATGGTCTGATAAACCCAGTGTCAATCCCAGCTTCAGCAGAGCATTACTCCACAAGCGTGTGTGTCACTGCATCCTCTTCGTGTGTGTGTGTGTTCGCGCGCCTCAGCTCAATCTTATTTATTGTGTTCAAAATCTGTTTACTGAGTGGTTCCAGCTCACAGCTTGGCTCACACATTCGGTGACGTGATTGTGTGCGCGGGTGTGTTCGTCTACGTGTGTAAGCGTTTATACATTTTGCATTTTTCTCTCATTTTTATAATTTTTATGGGGTTTTTTTGTGCAGCTGCAGACATAAACAGTGGAAGTCGGACCTGCCCGCCTCCAGCGTTGTCATCACCTTCCACAATGAAGCTCGCTCTGCTCTGCTGCGGACTGTGGTCAGGTTGGTGTGCCTACTGCACTTTGTGTGCTTTTCTTTCCAATTTTTAGCATGAGATTCTCTTTAAAGTACTTTTTAATCTTTACATAATCTCCCTCTCTTTAGTGTCTTGAAGAAAAGTCCCCCTCACTTGGTGAAAGAGATCATTCTGGTTGACGACTACAGTGATAATCGTGAGTAATGCGCGCGTGCGCACACACACAAACAAAGATGCCATCGTCAGCGTGTAAATACAAGTAAACATCACCATTTTGTGTGTGTGTGTGTGTGTGTTCCAGCTGAGGACGGAGCGCTGCTGGGGAAGATTGAGAAAGTACGCGTGTTGAGAAATGACCGCAGAGAAGGTACTTAGAAGAAACAGGTTTTATCACAACTTTCATCGCCCAAAGAAACCTCAGTGCTGTTGCGCTCCATGTGGGATGAAAGTGTTCAGCCTGGCAGCAGGACTGTTGTTTTTAATCACACTTCTTTTTGTAACTTACCTCAGGCTTGATGCGATCCAGGGTTTGCGGTGCAGATGCTGCCACAGCACCAGTCCTCACCTTCCTGGACTCCCACTGTGAATGTAATGACCACTGGCTAGAACCGCTGCTTGAAAGAGTGGCTGAGGTACACACACACACACACACACACACACACACACACACACACACACACACACACACACACACACACACACA
>JAVDPK010001570.1:265780-289197 GCA_034780415.1 Cichlasoma orientale | reverse complement strand
CAGTGAACAAACAAGGCAAAAACAAAAGACTGGTGTTGAACTGTTGGTTTTAACAGTTACACTCTGTGCAACATCTCGCCAGACAGTAAAATTGCTGTACTTTGGCCGCCTTCCTTCTGTTTCAACAGCTTGCAATTAAAAGTGTCTCTTTGACTCTGCTATGTTAGCATGGAGCCTTGTTTTTGATTCTAATAGTTAAATTCCAAAGCAGAATTTAAAAAAAGAAGCTACTTTTGGCTGCTCCCTCATTCACAAGAGGTCACCGGAGCGTGTAGCGCCACGTTTGATTTGGCCGCGTTTTTACGCCGGATGCCCTTTCTGACGCAACCCCAGAGGGATTTGTGTCCCCCCCCCGGGATTGAGCTTTGGATTTTTTTTTTTTACTTGTTGGGCAAATGTGTAATCCACTACACTATGGAGCCGCTCCAAAGCAGAATAAAAGTGTGACGTAAACACCTCATTCGTGAAAATGCCCAGAAAACCTGTTGAAATTTTAATTGGTTTCAGAGGGACAGAATTAAACCATTTAATAAACCAATAAAAGGAAAACACTGCAAACAGTCCAGTTTGAATGCTTTTTCTTCCGTGCACAGCCACCATCTTGGCCTAAATGCACAGAGACACACAAAAAAAGCCAAGAAATTAAGAGCAAGACAATCTTCAGGACGTATCATGTCAATACATGTGAGCACTCCGCTGGATTCAGTCGCATTTCATGTACATTGATCTGTTATCTTTAATCAGAATGAAATAGATGTGTCCATGTACCTGCAGATGGTGGCAGTGGCGGTGTTATACATAAGGTGTTATATTTTTAGATTTAAAAAAATGAGAACATTCCTCTTATTTCATTGGAAATAATGCAGTTTACTTTTTTAGTATAGTCACTCTCCATCTGCTGTTTGTGCGCTTCATAGTTGAAAAACAACTCACGTTAACTGATTTGTAATTGCGCCCCGAAATGGTTTAAACTGTAATAGAGTTTGATCTAAAAAGAAAACGCTCACAAAGCTACAAAATGCTGCATAAAAGGCACTAACGGGAATGTTTCCTAATATCAGCTGCCCACTTTATTAGGTACACCTCTTCAGCTGCTCGCTAAAAATACTTCTGAAAAAGAGAAAATATCCAGTGAGCAGCAGTTCTCTGGATGAAAATGCCTTGTCGATGCCAGAGGTCAGAGGAGAATGGCCAGTCCACTTTGAGCTGATGGGAAGGCAGCAATAACTGTAATAACCACTCATTACAACAACAGGAAACCGAGGCAACAAATTGTACGGGCTCACCAAAATTGGACAATAGAAGATTGGAAAAACATTTCATAGTCTGATGGGTCTCAATTTCTGCTGCAACATTGGGATGGTAGGGTCAATATTTAGTGTAAACAATATGAAAGCATGGATCCGTCCTGCCCTTGTATCAATGGTTTAAGCTGGTGTTGGTGTAATGGCGCACTCAGGGCCCCTTAGTACCGACTGAGCATCATTTAAACACCACAGCTGACCTGAGCATTGTTGCTGACTGTGTCCATCCCTTTATGACCACAGTGTGCCACTGTTCTGATGGCTGCTTCCAGAAGGATAATGCAACATGTCACAAAGCTCAAATCTCTTGACCATCACAATGAGTTCACTGAACTCCAATGGCCTCCACAGTCACCAAATCTCAGTCCAACAGAGCACCTTTGTTATGTGGTCAAAAGCTGACAGGTCTGCAGCAACTTTGTGATGATATCGTATAAACATGTTGAATCTATGCCACAAAGAATTCAGTTCTGAAGGCAAATGGGGGTCCAATCGGGTATTAGCAAGGTGTACCTAATATAGTGCCTGGCAAGTGTACTTTAGTATAATAGTCATAAAATTGTTCACATTTGTAGGGCACTTTGTTTTTTTCATCTCCTTCTTTACACAGAGGCCATGAAGCAGCACTGCTGAGCTGCTAAGTAGTTTTGTTAACATTCACGTGAGAAACAAGGAGCGCATGACTTTGTTTCAGTAACACAGGAATGTTGGGACTGGTTTCATTATATAAGGTTCATCTGTGTAATGGGCTGACAGCGTGAGACGTGTAGCTCTTGTTAGGTGACGATCTTTCGGGGCTATCAGAGTCTGATTTTTATTCCCATTAAAATAAAAAGTGCATAAACTCAAACTGAGCTCGCTCACTGATACAGTCTGGTGATATCCAGAGCGAAGCCTTTTCATAATGACTTCAAAAAGGAGCTTCTTGATTGACTGTAATCTTAATCTGAATTGGGACAGTGTGTGTAAAATTGAGGTTGTTCTTTAAAAATGTATCTGATGCGTCTTAAAATAGTCTAATTCTGCATTTGATCCTCCCGAATGTGGTGTTTTGTTGTTCCCTCGTTAATAAACGCCTGGAGCCAAGTCTGAAACGTTGCGCTGTCAGAGTAATTGACTTTGCTTTTCTTTTGCTTTGGTTGCTTCTCTAAATAATGAATCCCACCATACACTGTGAAACTTTGTGTTGTATGAAAAATGTTGCAGGCCTAAACAAATGAACTCCCCAATAACTGTAAGCTGTTTCTTTTTGTCATTCAGACCACTTGAGTAATCCTTTCTTCAAACCACTGCGTGGTGTATCTCTGAGTTTAAAGCTCGGGTTTGTTTTGGTGTTGGAAGGAAATGGCTGCTTTACTTTCAGTTATACGTCATAAACATGGGAGTAAAGTAAATATAGAACATAAAATAAGCGTATGAGTCACTGAAGTGGATGGGAATATTTACTTCTGCTTTAAAATTCTGCAGAGTTAAGTGCTTTGAGTCCTTTGTAGCTCTGCATAATCTAGTCCTTTTAATTGACTTGTAGTAAATGTTTATTGATGAGTTAGATTTTCTTTTAGTCCAAACCTGCATTTATGTAATTATTTCCTCTGTGTTTCCTTCTCAGGACAAGACACGTGTAGTTTCTCCAATCATTGATGTCATCAACATGGACAACTTTCAGTATGTCGGAGCCTCTGCGGATCTCAAAGGAGGTAAAGTACACAAAGCTTGGCAGTCAAGCTTGGCAGAGAGGCTTTGCATTTATTACGGTTTTAGAGGATTTGCTTTTTAATACTTTTCCGTTACAATGAGTGGATGTTGTTATCTTACCAGCAGCATTAAAACCAGGTGCTTTGGCATCCGGTGCCCTACTTCATAAACTATTTTCTCCAGGTATTTCTCATGCATAGGACGAGCCCTCCTGCCGAACACGGTATAGTTCAGACGGTGTCAGAGGTCAAGCGTCTGAAACTGTTTCTGAGCCGGAAATCTTCACTGTGTAGTCGCTCATCTGAGCGTACGCATTAAAGTACCTTACACACAATGCATTGCGCATTGGAAATGGAAGAACTACTCACAGTCCCAAAAAAAAAAAAAAAAATCACTCTTGATATTAATAATGAATTAAATGACTTCTCATAATGAAACATTTAGTGTTCCGAATGCGAAGCTGCCGTGCCGTCGCTTTCTTAATTTGGTTGGATTACCAACTGTTGGCACATGCCTTGCGTCGTTTCTTTTAGTACAGAACTGTGAGGTATATTAATGTAAACGGCCAAAGCAGTGCACTGGCTGTGCTGATTGCGGCGCAGTGTAGGACAGATACACGCCAGTTACGCTCTCACTCGCTCTGCTGACACTTAAACACTTACAGACATGTGAAATCAGGCAACTGCTGATTTATCCAGTCATCTAATATGAACCTGCCAAATCCAATTATACAAGCAGACTGCTACTTAATCCCAGCTAATGGTCGTAATTGTGCCGTTTTTGTCTGTGTGTTTATGTTGGCAGGCTTCGACTGGAATTTGGTGTTTAAATGGGACTACATGACTCTGGAGCAGAGACGAGCCAGACAAGGCAACCCAATCGCTCCCATAAAGTAAAGCATTCACACTTAAAATAGTTTAAAAGTTACTTGTCATATACACGACTAACACGCTTTTTTTTTTTTTTTTTTTTTTGCCCTTTTCTGCCCTTCCAGGACACCAATGATAGCAGGCGGCCTGTTTGTCATGGATAAAGACTACTTTGAGCAGCTGGGAAAGTATGACATGATGATGGATGTATGGGGAGGAGAAAATCTGGGTGAGTGCTGCAGTTTAGAAGCATCACAGCAGATTGAAGAAGGTGTCTAATGGATGCCCCAAGAATAGAAAGTCTTGATCAAAGAATCAGTTATTAAAAGTGGAAAGTCAAGTGAAGGAGCAGGTGGGTGCTGCCTTTCCCATTTTGTTTCCGGGCTTTCAAGGGTTAATTCAATGTTTTGAAAAACACGCTCATTCACTTCCTTGCAGGAGACGTTTAATAGCGCTGTTCTATCTGTTCACTGAGTATAATGATGTTACGACTGTTATCTCTGCCGAGAAGGTTGTGTTTTAGGTAGCGCGTGTGTGTGTCATTCTGTCTGTAAACACACTAGCTCAAAAAGTTTTAAATGCATTCTGATAAAACTTTGTAGGGGGTGTAGAGTGGGGTCATGTTAACGATCCATTAAAATATGGCTTGAATCCACCAAGGCCGTCAAGGTCAACTTAATGATTCGTTGGTGCAAAATTGACCAAAAAAAAGCGCCTTATAACTTAGAAAGTATGGTTCTTACAGGTGTTCTGTGTATTGTCAACATAGAAAGTACTGCATAAAGATTTAAAATCTCACGTCATATTTGACCTCTGACTTCTCCTTCAAGGTCAATGGATTAATCTGAAGGTAAAAGTGATGATAATGCTATATAGAGCTATTTCTTACTGCCTTACTTATATTCTAAATATCACATTATAGTTTGCACTTAAATATTATGTCACATTTGACCATTGTATCAGTGTTTGTTTCTTGAGCGTCCTGATTCCATGCATCCAACGAGCAGTCGCATTTTGCTGGGATGTTATATTTGCACATAGTTATGTGCTGGACGGTGATCTGGTCAAGCAAAGAAAGGAGGATTTCGTGAGCTTTGGATAGAGCTGGATTGGCTGTTTCCTGTTGTTCCTACACTCGATGATAAGCTTTCTGATTGCGTCTTCATATTTAGCTTGTAACTGTGAAAATGGCATCAAACTTCTGATCTGATTCTCTGCAGGAAGCCTAAATGTTGAACTATAGCTTTAAGGCTTAAATGAGCTTGCTACTGTAATCTCCTTCCCTCATAAATGCTGCACTTTTGGCTTAGAAAACCACAAATTCCTGCCCAGTTATAAAATCTCCACTCCCCTGTGAGATCTGGTACTAAAGTAGCAGCGTGGATGTGCCTCACACTGTGATCAGCTCGTGAGATCATCTGGGTGCCCATGCCAAGAACATGATGAATAGAAAATCCTTCAGTAATTTGGTTGTCATATCTGGGTAAAAGATGTCTTCCACAGTACAGTTGATCTTAGGAAATTACAGTGGCAGTGTAATAATGTTTAGAGTCGGTACTGAGTGCGCACAATAGAGCTCATTTGCAAACAGTACAATGATATAATTGCAGCTGCGTCTCCCTTTTGCCTTTGTGTGAATTCAGTTGGGAAGTCGGTAAGAATAAACAGCTGACGGAGTGATTCGGGCTCCTCTTGAGGCGGTACAATGAATCAGAACTGGATTGACAGTTCAGACACTTCTGTGCTCATTTAGACAATGCTCATTCAAATCCTGACAGTGCTGGAGAGCAAATCCAACAATGTCAACATGCTACAAACATTTATGAAGTGTAGACATGGATTAACGTAACTACTTCTTTTTGGCTTGTAGTAATTAATTCATTTGTGTTTTTCACGTCTGTCTGTCTGTCTGTGTTTCAGAGATCTCATTCCGTGTGTGGCAGTGTGGCGGCAGTCTAGAGATCATCCCCTGCAGCAGAGTTGGCCACGTCTTCAGAAAGCAGCATCCTTATACCTTCCCTGGTGGCAGTGGCACTGTGTTTGCAAGGTAACACACATTCAGAAACACACAAGTAGGTTAAACACTCATGTGTTTGGGGTTTTTTTTAGTGACTTTAGCTCAGAGCCTTCCACAGAGTTCTCTGTTTGTCATATCTACACATCCACATGCACTCTTGAGAAAAAATACTGAAGCCCAAATGCATTCTGTGGTTAGGCCAAGCCTTGCATACCATCAGTCTTTGAATGGGTAATAAAACCCAAAGAGCTTTGCATAATAGCAGTAGATGAATTCAGTCTATTTATTTAATATTTTCTGCTGAATAAATATAAACAATGTACGATTTCTCTTTACTTAAAATATGGGAGGGAAAATATCAGTATTTAAATAGTAAATCACAAGAATTGTGCAGACTGTTTTTGGTGGACAAGGATACAGGGTAAAAGGACCGGCATTTATATAATGCAATTCTAGTCTTAATGATCACTCAAAGCACTTTTACAGTACAAGCCATATTGCTTTTATCGATCACACGCATGCATAGGGAGCAGTTTGGTTTCCAGCATCTTGCCCAAGGGCACTTAAATCATGCAGGCAGGAGGAGCTGACGATCGAACCGCTGACCTTTCGGTTAAAGGATGAGCTGCTCTGACTCAACCCACTCTTCTTTTCTAAGAGTCAGTTAAACTCAGCAGACCGTTTGACTCAACTGTAGTGACATTTTTAAAACCAGATAAAGACGATGTTTATCGTGAGGTTCAAATTTCACTCTATATTTAATTTGGAAACCGCATCGGAGGACAAACAGTCCCACCACAAGATCCATTCACTGGCTCCTCCGGGGCCTTTTTGGGTTTGTCACATGATCTTCATCAGTACAGAAGTTAACCGGTTAGCTTGAAGTCGAAAATGTTCTGATTTCCACCTTTTCTGTGCAACAGAACAGCTAGGAAGTGGAGCAAAATGTAAAACTACGGAAGCATTAGGAAGTCTTTATTTATTTGTATTAATTCCCTGACAGCTAACATAGTCCATCTGCTGATTTTCAAGTGACATGATTGAAAACCTCCGAACTGCCACTAGATAGAAAAGTTGTTTCTCCTTATTTAAGCCTCATCGTTTTATGATCATTTTAACGACAGATGTAATTTAATCCGCTGTCTCATCTAATCTGTGGATGCTCTTCCCGTCCATTATGATAATGTTTTTGTTTTGTTTTTTTATATTTATACTGGGCTTTCACTCTACATTTGACTCCGTATTTAAACCACTTATAATTTCGGTAATGTACTTATTTGCTTAACATCAATCTATTCAGCTTTTCCTTATTTCCTGGCATTAATATACAGTTGTAATGGCTCATGCTCATATTAATGAGGTCAGGGTATGTGCAAGTAAGTGCTGCAAGCCAAAGCTCAGACTTCCGTCTGCTCTGAACTCTCGTTTTCAGACAGTTTTTTTTTTTTTTTTTTTTACTCTTGGCTCTCTATGATGTCAAAGGGAGGGAATATCAATAATATGCCCATCTCTGGCTATCAGCACAGCAGCTCCACCCACCTGCTGCTCAAACCTTCATGGGTGCAGGAATAGAGGTGAAATGGCTTTGATTCAGACATTAGATGAACCGAGGGGCGGCACCAAGACCCAGCGTGTAGGATAAATAGGTTTCTTTTTGTGAGTTATGTGAATTATGCAAAACAACTCCCCCAAGTAAAACTATGGGGCATAAATCACCTCTGATATTGTAGTCCTGTTTGGTGATTTTTTTTTCTTGGGCTGCGGTTTGTAAATTACCATAAAACATAAGTTACTGAGTTTTACTAACGCTCTGAGAATTAAGTCAGTGCTTAGTAATCAAAACAAAGTACCATCAATTAAACAAGTGCATGTTTCATTCAAAAGAGAAAAAAAGCCTCTCGTTAAATAAAGAAAATTGTTTTTGCGTGTGCTGCCCTTTAGAGCTCTGATATGTGTCACCATGAACACTGAATATCAGTTGTGGAGAACATGATACGTGGACAGATATGGATCTGTCTCTTCAAGCCATGAGTAACCATGCCTGGAAATGTGCCCAATAAACCTTCATGGTCCTGATTAGGAACATGTGGGAGGATAAACAAACAGATATCGGGGAACTTGAAATGGCTGTGGTTACCCTGGTACTGGCAGTGATGAATGCTGCATTACAGAGTGATGTGTGAAGCATCTTCGGCATCAGCTCTTGTTTTTGAGTGAGGGTTCTAAAACAGCCATGTTGAGGCCTTGGTTTGACTTCAGCTGTGCATATGCCCCTCATTTCTTATCACTTGGTTCATACTTACAAAGTTATGAATGAGATCTTCCTGAATAGCTCTTGAGTCAGTGGAATCCCACAGAGGGGAAAAAAAAACTCTGGATATGTATGAAATTCAACATTAAATCAAACAGTCAAAGCTTAGACACCTCCTGTGGACTGCTAATGCTTTCATCAGTTGTATAACACTGAACACAGTCTCATATTAGTTGCATAACCCTTTCTAACAATCCAAGACATCACTTGTTAATCGATGGGTGCAGCGGAGTTCTCTATTACAGAGCAGAGCAGCTTCATCTGCGCTCTGGGGCAGCGCCATGCCCTTCAGCCTGAATAAAGTCCCAGACAGCATCCCTGTAGCTGCTGGCAGTGACTCTGGGGACCTAAGAGACGGCACCTGTTTTGTCTGCCTGGATGACATTATAATTGTTCTTCTGGGAGCAGCATTTCACAGCAGAGTTATAATGGGCATGTTGTGGCAGCATCAGCTTGCGATCAATGTGATGAAAAGCCCCCGTGGAGCTAAATTAAGTTTGTGGTGTGCCGTGTCTGTATTTTTTGGGGTGCAGGTGCATGAGGGTAAAAAAGAAAAGATTTCTGCAGGGCAAACAGACTGCACGTTGAAAATAAACCCTTAAAATACTGAAATAATGATGCAGGGGTCTGTCGTCACCTCCGTCGTTTGTGACCTTCAGATGTTAGAGGAGTCGTTTTCTTAAAGCTTCTCGTCCAGTATGTGGGTGCTGGGTTTAGAAATGTCTAGAAATATGCGAGCAGAAGCATCACTAAGACAAAACGACTCCTCGCTATTTAAAACTGAGCAGATGTTCAGCTTCTGTGGTTAGTTGCAGAGAATTTCTACAGAATATGAAAAGCGAAATGCAACTGTATGATCATTTTAACTTTTGACATCACAAGCAAAAACACTGAGTTTTGCTAAAATTTTGTCATAGCGTTTACACTTTAAAGATTCACAGGTAAATGCTGAAGCTGTGTGCACCAGGCTACGGCTATATTTAATGAGGGATCACTGTTAGCGTTCCTTCAGCCTGGATGGGGTTTATAGGTGCATTAGCACCTGTTAAGTAAACAATACAATAAAAAGGACATTCAAATAAATCAAAGTAAAAACGACCATCAGAACTGATGAACTCCAGGTGTGAAATGTTCAGAGTGCTTTAAGTGACAGACAGTCCAAAACCCCAAAAGTATCACAAAAGAAGGGCAAGACAAGAAAGTCTGGACTTCACACAGAGGAGATTCTGGAACTAGAACCCGATTATCAAAAACTTTTGGTCGATCCGTTGATTAATCAGCATGTTTTTCTATAGCTTTATATACGTGCTGGCTAAAATACAAAAAAAAAAAGAGCATTTACTTTTTAGATTTAGGGCTTTGCTGGTTGTCACTCAGTGCAGCCGTGCAGCCAATGTGGTAATCCTACTTTATGTGCCATTGCTTGAGCCAGAGGAGCATATTGGTGCACAAGAAACAGTAAATAAATTAATGAATGTGTTTGTGCCGTCCAGAAACAGTCTGGCCAATATAAACTGGTTCTAGTCCTGAGGTTTTCAAACTGGGAGAGCCAAAGAGCCTGCAAAGGTGTGACTGTTAACCCCCAATGCACTAACTTTCATTGCACTCTTTCTCTTGTCTTGATTGAGGCTAAGGGAAGGCCGTTAGTGTCGGACTGCAAAGATCAAGTAGGGTTTTTTTTTTTTTTACTCCAGCTGACACGTAGTCTGACAGAAGTCTGTTACATCACTCGAAAAATAAAAATCTCACAAATTGTCACATGTCACACATCGACACTTTGCTTGGCAGCATGCACTCTGTTGACCAATGGCTGCAATAACTGGGAAAATAAACACACATTCACATTTGTTTAACCAGGATAACTGTGCCCTCTCATGGTTGTCAGGGGTGTATAAGCAGGGAGTGAGTGTGTCAAAACTACCAAACAGATATCCAGTTTGGGGATGAGTGTACCATTCAGCACTCTGCCACATACCTCTGTCCACTCTTACTGTCCGTATTTTTATTTCTCATCATCCCTTGGTCTTATTCTTACTCATCATCTCCCTCTCCCTCCCTCACCTTCATGTATTTTTCTTCTTCTCACCCATCAATCAGGAACACGAGGAGAGCAGCAGAGGTGTGGATGGATGAGTATAAAAACTTCTACTACGCTGCTGTCCCCTCAGCGAGAAATGTCCCCTACGGAAAGTAAGTAATTTGAAGTATTAGCCTCGTGGGAGTTAAACATCATAATGTAGCTGGATCATAAAATTACAAAGGCAGCCACTTGAATGGACATAATAATTATAATTGTACTGCCAATTAGCAGAATGTAAGCTATAAAAGGTGTAATTTTCCCTTTATACTTAAGTGAGGCTGTTAATGTAGCTCAGAAGAGGACAAAAAGTCAGCGGCTGATTTACACTGCGGGAAACGCTGCTGCTTATGTGTGCCCTGAAGGGATGGCAAAGTTCCTTAAAAGGGTTGGAACAGGATTGTTTTAAGCACACTGACGGCGTCGATCATCCTCCATTTAAAAATACCCGAACAGCTACTGAATGGATTGACAGTCGTGTTCTTTGGAGGGTGACACCTGCTGACTTTGTGATCCTCTTACTTTTATGCCACCAGCAGGTCGAAGTTAGTATTGAAAATGTATTAAGGGATGTTTTTTTTCTCCCCGTTATACTAGTTTCCCTTCTGCTTTATGCTGCACATCCAGAGTCTACACAGCAACAAGCACTCACATTCAAGCAGAGTAGCTAGACAGCACTATATACAGTGGGGGGCATAATTTCTGATTCCCTGCTGAATTTGTACGTTTGCTGCGGTATAAAAAAAAAAAAGAACAGTCTCTAATTTTTATGGTAGTTTCCAATGGATGGAACCTCCCAGCCAGAACACTGAAGATGGGTCATGGATGGGTATTCCAGCATGACAGTAACCCAAAACATACTAACAAGGCACGTCCAGGTGATGGAGTGGCCCAGCCAGTCTGCAGACCTCAGTCCTATTGAAAATCTATTGTGGGAGCTGAAGAATTGAGTCGCCAATCAGCAGCCACGAAACCTAAAGTATTTAGAGTTTCTGTAGAGAGGAGTGGGCCGTAGTCCCTCCTGAGATGTGTGCAAACCTGGTGATCAACTACAAGAACGTCTAATCAGTGCGATTGCCAGGAAGTATTATTATGTTTCGTTGGGCATCAAATACTTATTTCACTCAATGACATGCAAACCAATTTAGAACTTGATGTAATGTGTGTTTTTGGATTTTTGGTTGATGTTTTCATTTTTTTGTAAGTGAGCAAACTTACAAATTCAGCAAGGGATCAATTATTCTGTTCTCTGTGTGCCTATTATGTGACCTTGTGGGAGCAGACTTGGCATCTCCCCTCTGGTGTCAGTCTAAATAAAAATACATTCGATTCTTTGGGGAAAATCTCGACTCAGACATGCCCCCAGCCTCCGCTCTCTGCCCTCACAAAACAAATGACAAGGCGTATAATTCAGTCAAACATGATACCACAAGTTAATCAACCATTTCATTCTCTTCTTCTCCCTCTGCCTCAGTATCCAGAGTCGTTTGGAGATGAAGAAGAGATTAAGCTGTAAGCCATTCAAATGGTACCTGGAGAATGTCTACCCTGAGCTGAGGTAAGAAAATAAGGGCAGTCTGTGCAACATGATGGGGTCTTTGTTACACTGCATGACATGGAGTATTATATAATAAAAAAAACCCCTAAATTACGTTTACCAAATTGGTAAGAGACCACTGCTCGGCCTGGAGCTTGAAGTAGGGCTTTGCTCTCCTGTGTGGTGGGACCAAATGTTTTATACATAAATGAGACTGCAGTGACACTAATGCCCAACCAGCAGTTTATTGTTCAAGCTCATTATTACATTTTGGCAGGTTTGAAATTAGTGGCTGATGTGAATGAGTGAAAAGGTCAGCAAAAAGCTCCTCTTGTTTCAATTTGGCTGCTGGATGGCCCTTCAAGGCCATCTCCTTATGGCGTGTGTTGATGGGAAACAAAGATTTTATGGGGGTTTATTTTTAAAAGAGCAGAAGTGAAACAAACTTGAAAAGCATTAAAAACCACATTTAAAGTCAGGCACGGCTTTTGCTTTTAGACTTGTAAATGCAACATCTAAATTTGAATAATTTCGCTTTTACAGAAACATCGTCAGGTTTGTCAGAAGAAAATTGTCTATGTTCCTCTTTTGCTCTCTTTCGGCATATCCACTCTCTTTGTTCCGCTTTTTAGTAGTAGTTTTGCTTTTGATTACTTAATACACACGTCAGCAACACTTTTTTTTTGTGTGTGTGTGTGTTCAGGGTCCCAGATCACCAGGACATTGCTTTTGGAGCCTTGCAGCAGGGAGGAAACTGTCTGGACACCCTGGGTCATTTTGCTGATGGTGTGGTGGGCGTCTATGAATGTCACAATGCTGGGGGAAACCAGGTAGCGTTACGACGAGGGGACACACAGGTCAGCTTGTAAAATCTTTACCTTAGAGACTCGTGGGTTACAGGTGGTGGTGAGAGCACAAGGGATATGATAAAGGATTTTTGCTATTAAAGGTCACAATTTGATACTTTAAGAAAAACTGCTGTAACCAAAGAGAGAGAGAGATTTAAACACAGATGTTTTTGTGACCGAGTAGAGTTTAAAAACTATTCTAGCACGTAGTTGGTCCTGCTATAAACATGGGTGTTAAGACATCTACTGAAACTTTATTTTAAGTGTAGAGTGTGACATAACATTGTTCTTAGAGGAAATGTACAGTTCTTGGAGCACTTTGAGGAGGATGCACATCATGTCTGTGTGTAAGTTTGTGGGGATTCATTTCTGTCAGCAGCTACTCAAATAGTTGATGTCCTGAAATAGAATGACAGGTGTAGGAAACTGCTGTCACTTGGAGTCAGGGATCACTGGCTTTTGGCTTTACATGTCTTCCTTTACCCTCACGGATTTGCAATTCTTTACTGCTTCCAGTGTCTGAACAAATGTTAAAGTAGAAAATAAATTCTGTAAATACAGCTAAGAAATACACTACTCAAAAATATGAAAGGAACACTTTGAAAACACATCAGATCTCAATGAGAAAAAAAATCATGCTGGATATCTATACTGATATGGATCGGGTACTGTGTTAGGAATGAAAGGATGCCACATCGTTTGATGGAAATGAAAATAATCAACCTACAGAGGGCTGAATTCAAAGACACCCTGAAAATCAAAGTGAAAAAATGATGCTGCAGGCTAGTTCATTTTTCTGACATTTCATTGCAACAACTCAAAATGGTATTTAGTAGTTTGTATGGCCTCCATGTGCTTGTAAGCATGCCTGATGATGCATGCTCCTAATGAGGCAACTGATGTTGTCCCCATGATCCCCTTCCAAATCTGGACCAGGTCATCACTGAACTCCTGGAGATGCAATCTCAGACTGCTAGATGGACTGAAACATAATGTGCCAGAGGTTTTCTATTCCATTAGGTCAGGTGAGCGTGGAGGCCAGTCAGTGGTATCAATTCCTTTATCCTCCAGGAACTGCCTGCATACTCGTGCCACAAGGAACCCAGGACCCGCTGCACAGGATCTGACAGTGGGTCAAAGGATTTCATCCTGATACCTAATGGCAGTCAGGGTGTTGTTGCCTAGCTTGTAAAGGTCTGTGGGTCCCTCCATAGATATGCCTCCCCAGACCATCATTGACCCTCCACCAAACTGGTCATGCTGAATGATATTAAAGGCAGCGTAACATTCTCCATAGTTTCTCCAGACCCTTTCACATCTGTTGCATGAGCTCAGGGTGAACCTTGTCTTATCTGTGAAAAGCACAGGGTGGACCTGCCAATTCTGGTATTCTATGGACAATTTGGCTCCACAGTGCCGGGCAGTGAGCACAGGGCCCATTAAAGGACATCGGGTCTTCGGAACACCCTCGTGAAGTCTGATTCTGATTGCTGAGAGGCACGGCAAACCTTCTGGCAATGGCATGTGTTAATGTGCCATCCTGGAGGAGTTGGACTACCTGTGCAACCTCTGTAGGGTCCCCGATATTGCCTCATGCTACCAGTGCAAAACTAGTGAAAAAATGGTCAGAAAAGATGAAGAGGGGAAAAAGCATGATTTCATTGGAAACATTTTTTGAGGTGAAACACGTGGGTGGACACCAACAAGTCAGGATTCTTTGAGTACCAATATCTCTCTCTTACAGTCATTGTAGTCTTTCAGTACTAAGGTTTACGTATCGGTACGTAATAAAATAATCGGCTCCTCAGGGAGTTTTAAATTTAGGTAAATATGCACTTGATTAAAAGCAGAGGTTTTGGCTGTTTGCTGGTCTGGAGCATTCAGGTGTCAAGGAGGAAAGACCTCAGCAATGATCTTAGAGCGGTTGTTGCCTCCCATCAGCCTGGTGAGGGTTATAAGGCCATTTCCAAACAATTTGAAGCCCATCTTTGTAGAATGTGAAAGATTATTCACAAGGGGAAAGCATTCAGGACCTGGCCAATCTTCCCAGGAGTGGACGCCCCAGCAAATTCACCCCGAGGTCAGACCGTGCAAGAGCTACATCTACAGGCCTCAGTTAGCATGTTAAGAGAGAGTTCATGACAGTATAATCAGAAAAAGACTGAACAAGTGTGGCTTGTTTAGAAAGGTTGGCAGGGGAGAGCCTCTTCTCTTTTAAAAGAACATGGCAGCGCAGCTTAGGTCTGCAACGCTGCATCTGAACAAACCACAAGACTTCTGGAACAATGTCCTTTGGACAGACGAGACCAAAGTGGAAATGTTTGTCCATAACGCACAGCACCACACTTGGCGAAAACCAGACGTTTATTTTGCCTTGATATGTAAAACCTTAGAATTGGAAGAAGGTGTACTTAGTTATTACCATGACTGTACATAAACTCTTACAGCTAATTTTTGACATTTCTACCAGGAAGAAAAGACTCTAAATTTAGTCAGTAAGAGCTGCAGTACTGTGAGGACAAAATGAACAAGCTTGGATTTTAGGGGTAAGAGACACTGGGAACAATTTAAAAATATGGTCTTATCACAATGCCAAAGTGAGGTCTGAAAAACTCAGTTTTTGATTTTCAATCTCACTTCCCTCCCACTGGAGAGTAAATTAAAGCCTTATAGGAGAAAGTCAGTAATCCTGATGTTGTTATTAAACCTGTTCAAGCCCACCTTAACCAAATTTGACACAACAGAAGTGCAGTACTGCAAATACTGCAGTTCAATACAGGCAGTTTTTCTCAGCCATCAAGTTTTGCCTACTGGGTTTATTCAATAACCTTAATGTGGCTCTAATGTGGGCACTGCTTCCTCGGAGCAAACGAGGTCCTGGTTTGAATGTGGGCAGGGCGCAGTGTTCACAGCGAGCTCTGGTTTCTCCCTCTATCAAAAACATGCTACTTTAATGCTGCCCATCTTGGCCTGGGACACGCGTGCAAAAGACATTTTAGTTATTTTCCTTTTTAAATAATGTGGGGGGAAAAAGTGATCATGACTTGATGTAAAAGACTTGTATTATTGGCTAAACCCTTGCTGAGAACATCCCAACATGCTGTGCATATATTAATATTTCACCTGTATCCATTTTTGTAAAGGAATGGGCCCTAACTAAGGATAAATCAGTAAAACATATGGACCTGTGTCTGACTGTGGTGGACAGAACAGCTGGGTCCCTCATCAAACTACAAGGTTGTAGAGAGAATGACAGCAGACAGGTAAACACAGACTCAAAGAGCGCCTTTACTGTTGTTTCCAAAATAAAATGTACTGTATGTAATAGTTGTGACATTATATTGTTGTTTGTCATCCAGAAATGGGAGCAGATTGAGTCCAACTCGAAGCTCCGTCACGTGGGCAGTAACCTCTGTCTGGACAGCCGCAGTGCCAGGATGGGTGGACTCACTGTGGAGGTCTGCGGCCCGAGCCTCACCCAGCAGTGGAAGTTCACTCTTAATCTCCAATCGTAGGGGGCGCTATAGATCCCGGGAAGACTTGCATATTGAAGAGAAACACCAACAGACTCTTGAGATGCAGATAAAAAGAATAGACTCAAGAAGAAAGACAAACTCTTGCTCCTTCTCCTCCTTCCTCCTCCACAGGGGTGCAGCCAGTCACGTGTACACCCCTCTCTCCCACCTCACCCCTCTCTCTAAGCGATGAGCCATGCGTATTGAGGGGAGGGGCTGGTCGACCATAATGGAGTAAACAGGAACCTGACTGCATGTGGTGGATGGATGGTGATGATCATGAGGATAAAAGAGATGAAGAGGCTTTTGTTTCAAAAATACATACCTCAGTGTTTTTTCATTGATGGTTCCAGCGGCAAATGGCGAGTGAATTTGTTCTTCTTCTTTCTTTAATGCTGGTGGAAAAAGAACTCTTTGGTGTAATTTTTTTTTATTTTCTTATCCATATTTTTTATTTCTTGCTGTTAACTGTCCACAGAGACTCGCAGGAGCTCTTTTTTTTTTTTTTTTGGTTCTTGGAAGCATCCTGTAACAGCAGATGGAGGCTTCAGGTTGTGGTTTTGGGGAGGTGTGGGTGTTGAGTGATGTGAAGGGAGGAAATGGACTCGAGCCCTTGAGCTTTTCCTCTTGTTTATTCCCACTGGTTTACAGAATCAACAGAGAAAAGAGAGGCAAAGTGGAGAGAAGAATGCAGATTTTCTACAGACTCTGTCTTGGGGAGGTGAAGGCATTCAGGGAGGGATTTCGCTGCTTTGCATGGGGTATCTCCTCCAGAGGTGTCGCAATGCCCGCCCTGAAGATTTTACTGTTTGTCTTCAGGCTGTAGCACTGGCTGCTGCAGCATCCTACACTTCCATAGGGAAAATGCCCAGAAAAAAGTCATCAGTCTCTCTCTCTTTTTTTTTTTTTTTTCATTTACTTTCCAATCAAAAATGCAACCAACTTTTAAAAGGATGTTTTGGGTTTCAGAAAGATCCAGTGAGGTGATTAAAATGGTTTTCTTTACATCCTCTCGCTGCTCTGTGCCTGCTCCCTGCGGAGTGGTTCAGTTTAATTTTTTTTTTTCCCTGCACAGATGCTTTCCTTTGCCTGTGTCTATCTGTTGCCATTGTAGAACGTTTACTGTCTAACAATCACATCTAAACTGGATTCATGTTGCAGCTTGTTCTCTAGAGCCAACAGGTGTTGCCTGCTAATTGATAAAAGTGGCATTCCTAATAACACCATAATGATATTACCAATAACATACAGCTCACATAGACATGGACTGAGATGATTGCTTCTCCTCTTTCAGCACTTTTGCAAAGTTAAAGTAGAAAACTCAGCAGTGACTACACATCGAAAACCTGTAGGTGGAGTAACAATGCAGCCCTGCAGCAAAGCAAAGTGTGTTCTTTATTTATAGACGCGTCAGAGGGCCGTCTTTCTGTTGACAAAGTAAAACCGTGCTTATTCCGGCCTGAGAGCAGATTTCATGCAAAAAGGAAAGTCTCGACAGCAGTAAAGCAACCTCTGACTGCATGTATCACCAACATGTTTCCACCGTTGCACTGAGTCACAGCGATTTACATCAACATATTTTTTTTCTCTAACTTTTCTCTGTTAGATGAGCCATCTGTTCTGAAGTTTGGAACTGCAGTAAACAAGGTTTTACTGTTTGTCCTCGCTCTGTTTCTGCAAGAGGAGAGCAGATTTTCTGATTGCACAAGCAGGACTGTTCAGCTTTTGCTGATGCAAAGTAGAAATGAGAATTTTTTTTTTTTTTTTTTTTGCCACACCGAGCAACAATATTTTGGCGTCACGATACAGTATAGTTTTTGTTACCAGGTAGTGTTACTGATACGATTCGCAGTACATTTATCTGTTTGCAAGTCCATTAACTCCTTGTATGTGTAATATGCCTTTTACATATTTATTTTGCAGCACTAATCTCTCCTGGGCTGCTTCATCACTTCATCCTCATCTGCTGTGATTTCCTGTACTGTTAGTCACTGATGAGTAATGACGGTGGAGTTTGGGGAAATTGGTTTTGATTTAATTTAGAGTGACTCATCACTTGGCGACCTCAAGGCATCTACATGAACACAAAATATTTCTGCACAGATGTGCAGTACAACAGGAACAGTCTGGATGCAGGAAAGCACAGTTGCAATCTCGAGTCGTCTTTAAAGTCACACACACACGCTCTACTTTTCTCAGTCCATCTCGCTCTCATGCACACTCACATCCAAAAAACTCCTCAGATTTTATGTTATTGAGCTGCCAACTGACAAAGACAGCTGGTCTTGGTTCCTGTGCTGTCTGATACTTTTGCTTATTCTTCTTTTTTTCTTTTTTGTTTTCTTTCCAGTGGCATAATTTTCTATGATTTTTATTTTTCTTTGTACCTGATGTTTGCCTTGTCATATGTTTGTTTATAAGTGGAGTGAGTGGAGTCGAGAAGGTCAGCTGAAACTGCAGCTGCAGGTTTAAAAAGCCTATCCTGTGACTTGATAGGTTGCTGTATTGTGCTGCAAGGCAGGGGACCCACAGATGGTATGAGGCCAGAGACAAACTCAGCCAAGGCCCGGCTTCGAAAAAGTTGGTGTTGCCTTCGACGCTAAATCCATAGGCCCAAATCTGATTTCATGCTAATCAGGAGAGGTGTGAACTTTAAATAGTGGAAAAGTTTTCAGTTTTGTTTGCAAAACGCAAAACAAAAGGAAACACTTTCAGTGTCTTAATTTAGCAAGGTTGGAATACAGAAGAAGGGTGCAGTGAAATTTAGGTTTGAACATTGTTTTCCACAGTTTTCCGTTCAGTGTGTGCAGTCGAATCAGAAGCTTCAGTGGAGGCATTAAAAGCAGGAGCATTTTAGGGCAGTAGCGTGGAAGTTGTTCAAAGTGGCTGCAGCAAATAAAAAGGTCCATCCATCCATCCATCGTCTTCCGCATGTCCTGTTCAGGGTCGCAGGGGGGCTGGAGCCTATCCCAGCTGTCACAGGGTGAGAGGCAGGGTACACCCTGTACAGGTCGCCAGCCTGTCACAGGGCTAACAAATAAAAAGGTATTTTATTTAAATGAGAAAAAAATCAAAAACTCTTTAATTTAAATGTATTCCTGAAACGGCAGCATTAGTGATGGTCTTTTTTTTAATTTTATTTTAAAAGCTGATTCTCAATGTGTGTAAATGGGAAGATCTGTCATACGGTAGATGTGAAGTCTCTGATGTCTTGGTTTCGATATTTGTGAAAGTAAAAATTTTAATAGTTCATTCATTTTAATTTTCTTAGCCTTACTGTCTAGATTATTGCATAAATTATGGAGCCTCTTGAGTAATCTTGATATTTCATTGATGCCCCTCAGTCAGCGCAGGATAAGCATGGGTTTCAAACTAGAGGTGTAGCACGCTGAGGTTTTATTTTGTGGTTTTTAGCGCCCTCTATTGCCACGTGTGATGAGCTGAGAAGGAAAAAAGAGAAAGGGGCTCGAGGTAGGAAACTTCTGATTCAGCCAGAGTTTCAGTCTTTGTTTTATAAAATTTGATCCTGCTGCTCCACAGAAACCGACTGCACACACACCCGAGTGACCACTTCAGTCCCATCTACAGCGGTTCCCGTGTTGTTTGAAGCCTTTTCTTTTAAAGCCAGTCGGAAGCTTTGCTATTTTATTTCTTAATCTTTTTACGTTATACACAGAAGAAATAACTGTAACACTTAAGTGCAGCGCCTCATTTTGAGTGGATGGTTAAATGTTTACATCTTCAGCACAACGTGCCAAAGTTCCTTCCTGAATTTTCTGTACGACGAAGAATAAGAAGGGGAAAAGTCTTTGGAAGTCAGGAACGAGTCTCGGAGGATTTGTTCAGTGACAGGTTGCTTACAGTGTGAGGACTATCTTCTTGTTCCCTCCGGTCTCAGTTCAGCTTATAGAAGCCACTGTGGGCAGGACTGCTCTTAGCTGCTGGCCTGGTGTCAGTTTTACAAAAGAGAGTGAACTGAAAAATGGTAGTTTCTTTTTTTTTTTTTTTGGATGTCTTAAAAACTATAAAATATACTGGGTATGTGACGGATTTAAACCTTCATGTTCTGCAAGACGCCAGGGGTGTAACGATTCTGAAACAGATCTCAAGCAAAACCAAAAACATCCCCAGCATCGTTTGGTGATTCCATGTTCTCGAAACATGAATGCCCATCTGGAGCCGTGCAGTCCATATTTGGAGCACATTAGACGGAAAGATGGAAATGCTTGTTTTGTTTGTGATCCAGTGATCGAGTGATTGGGCTTGTAGTAAAACTAATTTTAGGTATGAGACAAAACCGTGACCCACAAACCAACTTTTAAACTGAAGCATGGTTTTGGAGAATTGTTACACCCTGACCAAATGTCTGTGCAGTTTGAGCTAACTTTGTGTTGGAAAACATCTTTAAAATAAAAAATTTAAAAAAAAGGAAAGTATATTACTGCCAGTCTTGCAGTTGGGTGTCTTTATTAGCATAAAAAGTGAACGCGAGTCAGTAAATAAGAGCATCCTACCCGCTGAGCGACTTCATTTATTTCACTATGTTTTGGGGGGAAGCAACTGGTTATTTGCTAGAGTTAAACAAAAGATGAGGCTCGGAGGTGAAGCTTTGTGTTCTTTCAGCTTTTCCTTTAAAAGAATTCAGTCATGACTTGTCCAAAAACTGAGATGTTTCTCCCTATCGGCCCACCTCGAATCACCTCTTGGGATTAACAGAAGAAGGGCGCTCTCTAATAAGTGAAAAGCCCTGCTGAGACATCCAGCTCAGGACCGCTTAAGCTTCTCTGTCTTCTGCTACGAGTGACTGTGCCAATGTAAATGAGTCGGGGCACAAGAGGGGCTAAACATGCACAGCAGACAATACACTGTAAAAGTCTCATCAACTGGTAATGACAGATAATAACAGTAATCAATATGGGTGGGAAATGAGCTGGTGGGTTAATGGGATTTCTAAGAGGCATGTGGCTCTGTTGAATGGCTCTGTGTTCACATTACGAGGTGGCTGATACAACCCGAGGGTTCACACGTGTAAAAGTGTATATTTTTGTATATACCTACATCAGTGTGTGTACAGTATGTACATATATACACAGTGTACTCAGCTGCGGTTCCTAGTTTTGTTGTCAGACTGTACAGCGCTTCTAACTGTTCCCTGTTTTATAGATAATGCAGAAATTCAACTTTGAATGAGGAGAAATGATTAACTTAAATAAATACATTTATATATATATATAAACCGAATGGTGTGAAGTGTTTTTGTTGGTTTTCCCGCCTTGTTTTTTGCAGTTTATAGCCCTAAATGTACACTGAATGTACAGGAGGAAAAAAGGTTAAATGTTTTTTAATCCACTTGTTAGTTGGAAGTAAACCAACTCCTCTTACTTTCCCTCTTGACTTTTTTTATTTTAGGGAGTCACAGTGTGGCAGCTGCACATGAATTTTCCATGTATTCTCAGTCTTTAATATTTAAAGAAGAAAGTTTTTCCATCCGTCAATCAAACGTCGCAGCTCTCAGCCTGACCTCCATCAGTGCACTGGTGTGCGGTATTGTGTTACAAGGCAGCATTTTGGCAGCAAAGTAAGATTAATGAATGATATGGTAACACACTGTGGCACTAGGAACTAGATAATACACTCCCCGGTCACTTTATCAGGCACACCCGTTCAACTGCTTTTGACACAAATCTCTCATCGGCCAATCACATGACAGCGACGGACAGCATTTAAGGATGCAGACATGGTCAAGAAGACCTGCTGAACTTCAAACTGAGCATCAGAATGGGGAAGAAAGGCGATTTAAGTGACTTTGAATGTGGCGTGGTTGTTGGTGCCAAACGGGCTGGTCTGAGTATTTCAGAAACTGCTGATCTGCTGGGATTTCCCTACACAACACATCCATCCTCAAAGCAGATGGTCTACAGCAGCAGAAGACCACATCGGGTGCCACCTTTCTTGGCAAAGAACAGGAAACTTGAGGCCACAATTAACACAAGCTCACCTAAATTGGACAGTAGAGATTGGGAAAACGTTGCCTGGTCTGATGTGTCTTGATTTCTGCTGTAACATCCAGATGATCGGGTCAGAATTTGGTATAAACAACATGAAAGCATGGTGGTGTAATGGTGTGGGGTATAATTTCTTGACATGCTTTGGGCCCCTTGGCACCAACTGAGCATCATTTAAACATCACACCCTACACTCTTCATAGCCATAATGTCTCACAATTATCATTTTTGTGTTTTTGTCTTTTCTATTTAATTTTGATTGTTTTCCATACTATGTCTTCTGGTCATGTGTGTGTGTGTTTTCATTTACATCAGTTGTTTTATGCCCATTGTGTTATATTTTGAAGGTGTCACCGGGGCTCCCTGAACCTTTGAATCTAAAGAAGTCACCTGGATGAGTGATGAAGCATCCAGATGAACAGAATCAGCTTTTTGGGATTTTCTTACCTGAATTGCTGAGCATGCATCAAGACATTTCCATTCTGTCATCAGATGCTTTTAAACCTGCGTATTTTTATGTTTAAGGTCACTTCTCAACATTAGTAGTGCGTCATACACGTCCCATACAAACATATTCTTTGCCCCACATTTTAGTTTGTTGGGATCACCCCATTCCCATTTTAAATAGGACAAGAAACTTTTTTTTTTCTTATTCAGGTTATACTGCAGATAGATATATTTTTAAATATATGCGCATTTTAAGACAGCACAGTGTAGTCGCACTGTCCATGACGTCCCGTCTCCAGTAGGGGGCGATGGCAGTGCCTCCGGACGCATGGAGGGTCAGGGAAGAAGAAGGAGCTCAGGCGGAGGCTGATAAAGCGCACAGTAGTCACAGGTGGTGGTCGGCATAAGGAACTGGAGAACCGTATCAGAACAAATCATGAAGAACGAAGGCATAGAGGGGACGGAGAGGTTTCTGAGCCCGGGTAAAGGGAGTGGGCTGCGGGCGGTGAGGGACTTCGCGGTGGGGGAGCTGGTGTTCGCGTGTCCTGCCTACTCCTACGTGCTGACCGTGAATGAGAGGGGAGCGCACTGTGAGCACTGCTTCACCAGGTAAAACTGCACCTCACCTCACTCAAACAAATGACAGAGCACCCCTGTAACAGGCAGTGGTGGACAGTAACGGAGTAAATTTACTTGAGTACTGTACTTAAGTACCATTTTTGAGTATTTTTACTTTACTTGAGTATTTATTTTTTGGTGTACTTATGACTTTCACTCCACTACATTTCAAAG
>JAVDPK010001570.1:234629-265680 GCA_034780415.1 Cichlasoma orientale | reverse complement strand
TAGTGGAGTAAAATTTGACCACGAGTATCAGTACTTTTACTTAAGTACTAGAGTTGAGTACTTTGTCCACCACTGGTAACAGGTAACTACGAGCAGGTACGGCCCTCTTCTAAAAGGAGAACCGAGCACAGCGGGCAACGTCCACTTCACCGCCAGCTAACCTCATTACAGCTAGGTTAGCAGTTAAACCCCTGTACACCTACTCAGCTGATTAAAGTGGGTCAGTGAGATGAGGCAGCTCGCCTGATGGAGGCTGCAGCTTTTGTTTGGAGCACTGCGGAGTCAGGAAAGTAAAACACTACTGGAAAAGCCATAAAATGCTTTTATATTCTCTAAATGAGAGTTTTAACGCGCCTCTGTATAGTCTTGAATAGGTTATCAATACTTACAGGTGGCATACTTGGTTTGCAGCCCATGTATGTCATGGTAAAACGTATCTGCTTACACCATACAACACGTGTAAAATCATAAACAAGACACACATGGACGGATTATGAAGCAAAAGCGGTTTTGGACACAGACCTGTAGAAGATCCCCACTTGTCCTGCAGAGGACCGAGTTACCCAGAATAAACTACAACATAATACATTGTTTTGTGTCTCCAGCTGTGCATGTGGCGGATGTATTGCATAATTTTGCGTGGCTTTATGGTAGTTTGTAGACGTTTTATATCACTTCATGGTTGTATTGTTTCATAATTATAATTATTGTGTCTTTGGCTTTTGTATTTAATTTTGATTGTTTTCTGTGCTAAGCCTTGAACCACTGTGTTGTTTTGTGTCTCTGCCATGTTAAATTTAGGAGGTTTGGAGGGACTGCTCTACATGGTATAGTTTAGTAGCCTGCAGAGACAAGAGTAGTCTCTGTAACCTGTACATGCACACACCTGACAAAAGGCCACCTTTTTAATATCAGACTGTCAAAGCTTGCACCAGTAACGTGTAGGCTGTTGAGTGGCGTACAGCGTTCAGAGAGCTGTGTCATGTGTAGGTGTGTGTAGGCACTTTATCAAAAATGTGAAGGGATGTTGGATTCAGTTCAAGTTTTTAAAATCTCTTCATAACTACTTTTTAGAGTTAAATTAACTCTCTGTCACACTCTCACTGACACACTTTCTTACACACACACAGCCTACCCAAGAAGCCATTAAAAGGTTTGTAGAGCACTGAAAGGTTAGGGTGCTAAATATAGGTGTCCATGTGTCCTAAGAGAGGAGGAGCCAAGAGTTGAGAAGTCAAGCCCAGGCGAGGCGTGCACTGAAGGGCGTGGCCACGTGTTGTTACACATTGTCAACTAAAAATGTTTGTAGACATTTTTGAGAATTTAATTGTAAATTCTTATCCAATGCGTACGGACCACATGTGATTACAATTAAACTCACTGACATCTGTATGTTGCTGTCCCAGACTACAACAAACCAGCTGGACACTTTCATTCAACATCAATTTAAAAAAAAAAAAAAAAAAGCGTTGAAGCTTCTCAGTGTAGTTTAAGCCATATCCACCATCCAGATATCTTACTGTGTGTTCATGTAGTTTAAAAGAAACAGGTCCTCTTAAGCATAGTATCTGAATTTGTTGTCTTTGTGTCCTTACAGGAGAGAAGACCTTTTTAAGTGTGGTAAATGTAAGCAGGCCTACTACTGCAATGTTGACTGTCAGGTAAGATGATAATTTTGGGCGTTTTCATGGAGAGTTTTTAAAGTCTGATTGAAATTGAGTTTCAAAAGTTGACTAAAGGAACTGACTAGGATTAGGTTTTACTTGGAAGAATTATATTTCTTTTTCTTTAAAGTGCTTCTACAGTTATCAAAACTGTAACCTAATCAGGCATCTGTAAGATTTTTTTTTTTTTCCTCATCACATGTCTTTTAGCAGGAATTAGGAACTAATACAGTATGTTCTCAAATAGAGGGACAAAGAATAGACAGTAACCAAGCCAAGGTGTGTTTCTCTGGATCTATTCTGGTCCTATGATGGGCTGGTGATCTGTTCAGGGTGCACCCTTGTTGGTGAGTCTTTGACTGCCTCGCCAAAGATGACCATTTTGCATATTTGCTGCCACCGCAGTAGTGGTAGAACTTATTTATTGGTTGTATGACCAGTGTTGGGGTCATTACTCAAAAGTAATGTATTACACATTATTTGCTACTTTTCTCAAAAGTAATTACCCACTGGAGAAAGCAACATGTACTGGAATGCATTGCCACGTAATTATCAGTAAACGATATAAACCTTAGGCTACAGTCCCCATATCTTAATGAGGGGACACACAAGATCTTTCTTTTGGTGTGTGTGTGTGTTTGAACACAAAGCCAACAACACAAAGAAAAGCAGAAAACCAACCCAAAGAGACTTCAAAGCAATCGACACAGTGATTCTACTGTAGTAACATGTACGGGTAGAATCTACAATGGGCTGTAATGCCACAAGCCTGACTGCTGATCAGGGCCTTTATTACCTGTTGAAGGTTAGGCTGTGGCTCCTGGGCTGTAGTCGGCACCTTTTAACATCACTCTGGGGTCTTCGCTAGCTTCATCTTAGCATGCTGTCTGTGCAGATGTTTGCAAAGAGTCAATATTGTGTTAGCAGTATAATGCAGTTGTTTCTGTCCTGGATGCAGTTTGCATTTTACCATTGTAGTCTTATCCGTTCATGCAATAAAAATAAAAAATAATGTCCATACCTCCACTTTGCAAAGTTGTAGACCACTCCATAATTTTTCTCCTCCCTGCACACAAACTGAAGTCAGCTGATCAGTTTTAGTGTGACGGTACAAAACCATTTGTTTCCCTTTTCTAACTCTTATCTAGTTGAACAGGATTATTTGCTACATAAGATTCACTGTTAACTCATTGCATACATCTGTCTGCCTCTCTGTTTGTGTGTTGGCACAGAGAGGGGATTGGCCCATGCACAAGCTGGAGTGTGTAGCGATGTGTTCCTATGGGGAAAACTGGTGTCCATCGGAAACAGTCAGACTGGTGGCAAGAATCATCGTGAAACAGGTGAGGTAGCATAAGAAGCGGGAAAATGAATGTTTCAGTATTCAGAGATGCCGTTTTATTCAGAGCAACAGGTGCAGGAAAAAAATTAAAGTATACGTAAATGTAAAAAAAGTGACTTGAAAGTGCACATATAACCTTAAAGTTTCAATCAAACTTTTAAGCTAAATAATACTTATAATATTTGGTATATACATTTATAAAATTATCCCCTTTCACTGATTACACACTTAACATGGCCCTTGGGTATGTTATTAGTTCCACCTGTTATACCCATGCATTTGGCTGAATAAAACAACAAGAAAAGGAAGCAACTTTAGAGCCTTTAAACCTTAAAATAAACAAATATCTGAGGAATTATCTTCAATAAACTGGCTTAACTCTCGTCACTTTCATTTGTATAGTTTTCCATGAGCAGTATCGTTACACATGTAGTTTAGATTAAAGTGAGTTCTTGTGCAGTGTTAACAGAGCCTTATTGTGTGGTAATTTGACCACAGCGTTTAAATTTAGGTCTCATCTTAGTTAATGACACTGTTCACGAACACTGCTGTCACTGAGCTGTGCTCGGAAGCTGCTGCGTTACCATAAAGTTCTTCAATGTCTAAACTGGTCTGATCATTTTATACCAAAACCATCTGCTGATAATTCAATACAGTGCAAAGGGGAAGTTAGGTTAGTTTATACTGTTACATCATTATGTGTTCTGTATGATTCAGTTTTGGTTTTTTTTCCCCTTCATTGAACACTCATTTTGCAGAGAGTCACAACAGAGCGAACTCCCTCAGAAAGGCTGCTTCTGCTTAAAGAGTTTGAATCCCGTAAGTTAACGCGTGTGTTTGTGTGTGTACATAATCATGCATTTTAGTTACATATCCGTGGACTTTTAGTTACATGATGTGTGTGTGTGTGTGTGCGCGCGAGCGAGTGATCTTTGTGTCTCTCCAGTTGTAGCAGCGTGTCTATTAATATCCTCAGCTGTAGCCTCCAGTCCTAGTTCTGTCGCTTTCATTCAGTCTGAGTGTGCAGAGCACTGGGACTTAAATCCCAAGCTTCTGGCTTCTGTAATTTCATATTCTCTCCCTTCCTTTAACAACTACTGCCACTGTGCCCTTGAGCAAGAAACACAGTTTTCATCTTCACAGAGAAGCTGTGATTATGCTGAGACACACTTAACTGTTAATATAACTCAGTTTCAGCTCCTAATTAAGAAGCTAAACTCTGAGTTCTGGAGCAGCAAGATTTACATGGCATTTTTTTCCCTGTTTTCTGTAGTTCTGCTTTACTAATGTGTAACTTTCAGGTTTTATAAATGCTGAAAACACAGTGGAGCTGGTCCCAGTGGTCCTACTCACACATGCATGAACTCTGGCTTCCCCCAAGTGCCCACAAACTGTTTTCTCTGCTCCATTTGGGATTATTTAGTCAGAGCTGTTGTTTCTGGCTCAGATGTGTCACTACAGGATTGTTAGCGAATTAACCTTCATACCTTTATCTCATGCGCACAAAACAAATGGGTGGCCAGCTGTTGCCTGCTGCCACTAGTCTGTCGGTGTGGGCTTGTGTGATTGGCAAAGACAGATGGCTCATAGCAGTGCTGTGTTTTACACTTACTAACACTGAGGTATTAAGTGTGTGTGTGTGTACACACACACACACACTCTTACCACTGTTGAGACACAGCTCAGCACTGCATGTGAGTGTATTGTTTACAAGGCTGGTTGTCACTTTTAATAGGGAAAAACTAAATTTTGTTGTCTGAGTAATCATCTAATTCTTAATTTCCCAATTTATTCCTTTTTCCCCGTCCTTTGTCGTGTCTGTCTCTCTTCTTCTTTTTTTTTTTCTGTTTCTTTTACAGATTTAGATAAGATGGACAGTGAAAAGGAGGAGATGAACCAGACCGACATACTAGCGCTGCATCACTTCTACTCCAAACACATCAGTGACCTTCCTGACGAACAGGCGCTCACAGAGCTATTTGCACAGGTACAGAACAACGCACAGAGACAGGAAACGTGCAGCACTGCTGCCCCAGCTGGTTCTCAAACAGTGAAGGTTCAGGTTACTGTGCAGTGTGCACCTTAACCTGGACACCCTGACGCATCATTTCCAACCAAACAGATGCAGCTGCCCCATTTCTTGGCTGCTTCTGTGAGCTGATAGATAGACTCACACTTGCCGGGCAAGATCATGCAGCTCATTGTTGTTTCAAGGGTGTCCAGGCTCTCTAACAAAGTCTTAAGCAGCTGCTTCCAGACGCCTACAGGGAGAGATTTTAATGTGTTTAAAAATACTATTAGGACATTTTTCATACGGCAGTCCTTCTAAATACCTGATAAGTCCTAATCCATACTTGAACACTAGCTTGAAATAAGTTGATTTAAAACCTCCTTCTCCTGCTAAGAATCTTTATTTCATACTGTTGTGTGGGTTAGGGTAACTGTCTGGAACCATTTCTTTATCTTTCACCTCTCCTTCCATTCTCAGTTGTCCAGCACTCATAAGCAAAAAGACACACAGGACTGCATGTTTGTTTTTAACCGGGCTCTGTATCACACGCCCACTGATTTCTTTCTGTTTAACTCTGCAGCTTTGAGCTCTTTAATTTGATCTGTCTGGCAGTGTGCTGTCTCCCATCCTTTCAAGCTACATCAGTGGAAATGATCTCTTTGGACTGTTGTCACAGAGCTGCGTTTAATCTCCACTACCAGAATTTCCTCCTCCTTACTGGAGTGGGTGGCTCAGCACAGTACAGGGTGAAGCAAGTTGTATTTTTGGATTACTGAGCCCTGCTTTTCTGTTTGTCTTCAGGTTAATTGTAATGGTTTTACCATAGAGGACGAAGAACTCTCCCATCTGGGATCAGCTGTTTTTCCTGAGTAAGTATCATGTCATTATCATTCCGAACAGTCTGTTTGTTCATCAATTTTGTGCACTGTGTGGACATTTTTGGAATTTAAACTTAAAACAATTTTTTCTTCCTCTGAATAGCTCATAGCGCTGCCTCAGTGTCACATTTCCTCACAGAGGTTTTAATACTTTTACAACGGTTCTCTCTTTTTTTGGTCTGTTTATTTCATGTGCTCCTAACTTGCTTGATTGAGTTGTCGTCACCATGCTGGGTGGGCAGTTTTCAACTTTGTGAACGCGATAACTCGAGAGCGATCTAGGATGTTTAAATTCACGCCATAGATGCTTCTACTAAAGATCTCAGATGAGTTTGAATCTTGGCGACCTTGGTCAGAGGTCAGGTTTCCTGAAAATCTTGTGAACGCAATAACTCGATGACGTCACCTAGAATTCTCAAATTGATACCAAACATTTTGATTTGGATGACTTAGTTTTTACCATAATAATTCCCCTCACAGTAACAGTATTCTCAGTGGTTTATATTTATTATGATTTCAGCATTTCTTATTCGTGGTTCCTCCTTAGCCATTTGCAAGTCACTGAGGTTCATACACCCCATTAATCTCTGCTGAGACCTGTTAATTATGTAGTCTAAGACTTGTGCTTCCCAGGGATATTGTGCCATCTGAAGATTCTACTGCCAGGAGGCTGAGGGATAGCACTAGTGCCTGACAGTATTGTTTTTATTTATTTATTGTTACATGTAGCATGTACATGGCAAATGTTTGACCATTTTCCCTGTTAGAATTGTTTTCAGTCATGCGGTACCATCAGGAGACATCTGATCAGCCACCAGATTACTTGAAGACCTAAGATGGTGCTATTTTTAAAATCAAATAGTGTACACACTAAATATTGATTTGGCTTTTCTCTGTTGGCTGCCCTTTTGAATACATTTCACTAAAAAAAAGATTATTCATGGCAGCACTGTACATAATCCACCACAGAGCTGTAGTACCAGTGTCATGGAGGTGTTAAATGTAGTGTTTTGTCAGCTTCTTTTTAATTTTACAGCTTTTCTCTCACTGCTTCTCTCTCCTCCTTCCTTCCAGTGTAGCACTGATGAATCATAGCTGTAGTCCCAATGTCATAGTGACCTATAAAGGCACAGTAGCTGAGGTCAGAGCTGTTAAAGAGATAAACTCTGGAGAGGAGGCAAGTAAATGCATAATGCTTTGAAACCTACAATTACAGAAGTGTGAAAGTTTCTTATAATAGTTTCTGTCATGTGTCTCTCTTTGTAGATATTTAACAGTTACATAGACCTGCTCTATCCTACAGACGACAGGAAGGAGAGGTTGTTAGATTCCTATTTCTTCACATGCGAGTGTACAGAGTGCACCACCAGGTCCAAGGTACTGTTGGCTTATCTGTCAGGAACACACATTTTTGATATATTGAATGAAAGTTTGGTGGGACCCTTTAGTTTGGTTAGTTTGAAGATTAAAACAAAGGATTCGATCTGCATTAGTTATTGTCTGTAGGAGAAAAGCCCCAGGATCATGGATGCTGTGCTCATTGTGCCAACATCAGGACCAGTGTTTCCACTGCCCTTTGTTTCAAACTGCACTTTACACTGTCAGACATGCGGTGGCTTTTTTATATTACATACTAATGCACTGTATGGACTTTAATGCAGTATTTGGTTTGTGTCCATCTTCATAGCATGTCTTGTTTTGAATGGAAATGGTACTTGGCATGGGACTTGAGAAAACTGCTGCTTATTTTACATTTTTACTTAAGGTTTTGGAATTGTTTCTTAATAATATCCAGATGGGATTTGCTCACATCAGTCATTGCATTATGGGACAGGGACTCATCTTTGTGCTCTAAAACCAAGCAGAAGTCGTGGATCATGGATGCTGACATATTTGTCTGTATATAATTGTGTTCCTTTCCTTAGGTAAGCTGTCGATACTCAAACCTGTTTAGTATTGGTGATCCTGTGGTCATACAGTACAGCTGTTTCAATTTGGTGTTCTTGTCTTTTAACATAACCCACCCCCTGAAGACTGTCTTGTATAGACATGTTTGTTATACAACTCTATATATATATATTTTTTTTTTCCCCCACTCTCTCTTCAGGACAAAGCAAAAATGGAGATCAGGAAGCTGAATCCTCCACCAGAGCCGGAGGAAATCCGGTCCATGGTCCATTATGCCAGAAATGTCATCGAAGAATTCAGGCGTGCCAAACACTACAAAAATATCCTTTTCTTATTATAATCTAGTCTTGTCTTTATCTAGGACAGCTTTCCTGCCTCCTCTTCTTATGCTACCTTTTCTGTATCATTATTCCTTGACTCTCTTGCACCCCCCAGTGAGCTGCTAGAAATGTGTGAGCTCAGCCTGGAGAAGATGGGAGCTATATTTGCAGACACAAATGTCTACATGCTCCACATGATGTATCAGGCGATGGGTGTTTGTCTGTACATGCAGGACTGGGATGGCGCTATGAGCTATGGAGAGAAGATCGTTCAACCGTACAGGTAGATTGGTCTGTTGGAAGTCAGTTTTATAGATTGTCAGTCTTTGGCAACACCAATATATTTTCATTTTGAAATGCAAAGTTTGCATCAAGTGTCATTGCTCCTTTTTCAGGAGCCGTAAAACGGTCTCCTTTTTAGAGTTGCTGCTGACCGTGTTCCGATTGAAGGATCCAAAATTTTATTGTCTAGATAGTCATTCACTTAGACTTTTGGAAATGAAGCAGGCACCTTTTTGGATCCTATCAGTTGTGATGAGTCATGACTCATCACACCCCTGTCACATGACCCCAATCTAAGTTATCCACTGCTATGACCACCTTTCACTCATTACTTTCAGCTTGGTATATGTCATGCCCTTCCTCTTTTCACTGTGACATTTAAATAGCTGGGTGATTTGTCAATCTGTCAAGAATTGTATCTTTCAACCTTTTGTCCCTTCTGAGTGTGCAGAGGTCTGGATACATTTAAGGGCAAGTCGACACAGTGGACTATCTTAACCTTTCAACACAATGTCACAGTGGAGAAGGTGTTTTTTTTGGGGGGGGGGGTGCTTTATGAAAATAAAAGGGCAGATGTGCTTTTTTTTTTTTTTTTTAATGTACAAACTTGATTGATTGGCTCCTTTTTAAAGGTTCCTGTGGTCCCCTTACCCCAGTTTAGTAGTAATTTCATATTTCTAATGTAGTGTTCTTTACCCTGCCACCACTATAGTTTGTATTATTTTAGGTTCCTTTAGTGGATCTTGGGCTTATCAATGCTGGGTCTATTTTCCTCTGTAGTATACGGTCATCTACACATTATGTTTTCTCCTACTTGTGAATTTTTTTTTTCTCCTACCAAAAATGTACATTTATATTTTAACATATTTTCTCTAAAATGTAAATCTCACTTTGAAGTTTAAATTTTATTGTCTCCGCAGTGTTCACTATCCAGCCTACTCTCTGAATGTGGCATCTATGTACCTGAAACTGGGCCGTCTGTATTTGGGGCTTGAGAAGAAGACACAAGGAGTCAAAGCTCTGAAGAAGGTGACTATATAGTTTATCCAATACACCAGTTATAGATATTTGGTGCACTGGATAAATGGAGTTCAGAAGATTCATCACATAATAAGTTGGCTGCACATACATGACTGAATTCCTGTGACTAAATTGATTTAAGTTTGATATCTGAAGCTGCATCACTGTATTGAGGTTTAACCACTTTTTTTTTCATTCACATTTGATCAGCTGTTGAAGTGAGTGTGCATCTAAGCCGATTGTCTGTCTTCAGGCTCTTGCTATCATGGAGGTGGCTCATGGAAAAGATCACCATTATGTAGCTGAAGTCAAACGAGAAATTGAGGAGCAGAAGTAAAGAAAGTGGAGCTGAAGGAGCAAAAAGAATAACAAAAGGGTCTGCAATGAGGAACCTCTCCAAAAGCATCACCAACAGCAAAATACACATCGCAAATGCATGGCATGCATTGTTTACCTCTTCAGTTTTTAAACGTTTTTGTTCCTTCTGGGTTTTTTGTTTTCTTTTTCCTGTTTCTCTGTGGGAGTTACTTGTTCATGTCCACTCTCATCACATGGTGGATGAGAGCCACATTTTGTACCTATAGGCACCACTTCCTGTCAGACCGGTACAGCAAAAGGAGACGAATTAACGTTACGTTGTTTGACGTTATGTTTGGGGGGGGGCGTATCTGATATATTTCTCATTCAGACTTGAACTACATTTAAAATGTTGGCTTCTTTTCATATGGTGATTTAAAAAAAAAAATCCCATTAGTGGGAAGATCTTTTTTTGTTTTTGTTTTGTTTTTTTTTGCCACTTTTCTGATAAAACAAAGCTTTCATGTGAATGCTCTCAAATTTTTTTACCCTTTTCTGGTGAGTCTGAATCATTCACTGTGTTTTGTGGACCCATCAACAGACTGTTTACTGTCCTTTTTGTCTTTGGCAGCAGTTTTGGCTGCACAGCGTTACACCAGGGCAGATGTTCATGATTTAAAATTCTGTACAAACTAATGAGCAGTTGTCGTTCACAGCTGATGTATTTTTCATTCTGATATTCTGGCTTCTTTCATGTTTAAACTGTGAAAACATGTCTGACCATGCATCATGTACTCTGTAGCACCAGAGAGGAGAATGCAACAAACTATTCCTGAATGAGTAACAAGTGATTTTAATGGTTTGTCTTGCAGTATGTTTAGCTTGTTTAAAAGAAGCAGGACGTGTTGCATGTTTGACTGTTCATGTTTTTGCATTTTCTTTTTCACAAGAGGCTTGTTGACCACAGGTTAAACCAGCTATTCTGTCTGTCCAGTGTATCATTAAATAGGGGTGCTGATATGTGACCAGTTTACCTCTTAAGTCACAGTGAAGACATAAGTACTATGATCCTGGATCAGAGCCCCTTTACTCTCAGGAATAAAAGGGGGGGCAGCACAGTAGCTTTTGTTGCCTTTTTGTCAAAAGATGAATTATTGTACTTTGATGTGGGGTTTTCTTTTCTTTCCAGAAGCAGGATGGCTCCAGATTATCATTACCCTGGAAATAAAGTCACCTATACATTTGTAGGGGGAAAAAAATGGTAAAACACACTAAGATAATAGGATGTCTAGCTTTTACAGTGATGATAATCAAGTAGAGGGTGTCGTCCTTTTAGATTGTATAGTCAAGAATTGGTGTAATATTTCTTAAAAAGGGAAGTGGATCTCCCTTTAATCTTTTTAAATTTATGCACACTTGTAAGCTAAATAATACAGAGCTAATTTAAACAATAGTTCAAAACAGATTCTAACAGCAATTTTTAGCAAGAATGGATCGTAAAAACATCCGTTTTAAACAAAAGTTTGAGTTTAACAGACCCCAATATCATTTGTGGGAGCAGTTATAGATCATAAAACTAGTTCTGCTTTAGATTTGACTAAAATTTATAGAAATACCAGATGGCTGTACTTACTATTGTTGCTGGGAGGGAGGCTTTAAAAAAAGAAGTAATGCAAAGATCACCAGGGCCTTGCACTTTTGTGACAAAATGATGTCAAATGGCAAAAATGTAAGCACATTTAATTTAATTTAAGCAGTGTCTACAAGTGGATGCTTGGTCTTGCTGTGGGCTTCATTTTGCACTGCCGAAAGTCACAGATTCAGTTCTGTTGTTTAAATGCATGTAGCTTTCCTTCGTGTCGTTTACTATGAAAACAGTTAATGCTCAGTGTAAATGTGGCTTACTGACACAGCTGGAAATATCCCATTTTGAAGGTCATTTTTGTAGCAACCTGTGCATATGTGACTCTTTGTCACCTGCAAAAATGCAACTAAAAGGTGCCTGCCTTACAGTTTTGCCTTGGTAACCTGAAAGCACCATTTGAACAACTTTACATGTTCATTTTTGTGCGTTTCCGCTAAAAAGAAAAACACAATGCAAAGATGGGTTGTAGATTCATTTGCACAAGTCAGTAACCTATATATCTAAACTTTCTGTTGGCCAGAATTGAGCATTGCATTTCATCTTGGCCAAAGTAAATGCACATTATATAGTTTCTATTTTTACTGTAATGCCATTAAAGGAAAAACCCGTGGCAATGGTGTTAAAACATCAAAATCCAAACAGCATGTAAACTAGGTAAAGAGTAATTGGAAGGCCACCTACATACGATTTTTCTCTTTCTGTAATGAACTGTTATCTTTATCAGGCATGAATATTATTCTCTTGGAATGCATAATTTAAAAAAATCTGAGCCTCTGGTTCTTTCTGTACTGTGTCAGTGGAACTCAATAAATGACAGTGTCACACTTTGCCATATATTCTCATTTTCTGCATATCCTGATCATGCTGAAAGCAAAGATCTGTTAATAGAATCAAAATTTAGGGGGTATGTGTCATTGTGATAAGAGATTAGGGCTTCATTAAGTCCACCTGTGGAAGCAGTAGTGCTAGAGGTGAGCACTATGTTATAAATTAGACTAAGAACATTTTTCAATGGAAATCACTGAATCTGTCTTTTAGCTGAGGGCTCAGCTAAAAACTGGATGTAGAAGTACTAAAGTCTATTCTCTGGCATAGTACCTGCACCTCATTGGCCCTGGATTCAGTTATGAAGCACTTTACCTGGTAAGAAGCTGCAGCACTTCGGTTAGGTTAGAAATACTGTGAGACATTTAATTTTTCATCCTTCTTTTCTCAGAAAAATATTTTAACAAAAAAATGTTTAGAAACAACTGAAAGGATACTTTTAAAGTCACAGTATTTATGATCAGTACCAATCAGGTTTCAGAACCAATGATGCACAAAAACAGCTCTTAATAAAGTCACCAATGACCTGACGATCAACAGTGATCGATCTTTAGGTCATCTTAGTTCTACCTGATCTCACTGCTGCCTTTGTCACTGTTGATCATTTACATTTTAATTCAAAGGCTTCCTAATTCGTTTGCTTTAACAGGTCAGGTTCTCGATCATATCTAAAGAAGTCTCTATGTTTCCATTAGTATTTTTAGATTTTCAGAAATAAAAATTCAATCAGTGCCCATTACTCTTTACCTGCTCTCATGTGGTATTATCATACTGTATTTCAAACTGACTGATAAATTGGTCCATGCATTCATATTGAGCAGGTTAGACTACTGTAATGCTCTGTTTGCTGGATTATTCAAATCGTCATGTGTATGAATGAGAGGGAAAGGGAGTAGTGGTAGTGAAAGTAGATGAATTTAAATAGCTGGGGTCAACCATCTAAAGCAACGGACAGAACACGAGTGCAGGCAGGGTGGAGTGGGTGGAGACGAGTGTCGGGTGATTTGTAACAGAAGGATAGCAGCAGGAGTGAAAGAGAAGGTTTACATGATGGTTGTGAGACCTGCTATGATGTATGGTTTGGAGATGGTGGCACTGACAAGAAGACAGGAGTTTTCAGTGGGAGTGACCGAAGCGGACAAGATTAGAAATGAGTATCAGAGAGACAGTTCAGGCTGAGTGGTTTGGAGGCAAAGTTAGAGAGGCAATGCTGAGATGGTTTGAACATGTGCAGTGGAGGCATAGTAGATATATTGGACAAAGGATGTTGAAGATGGCGCTGCAAGGCCGGAGTTAAAGAGGAAGATCTCAGAGGAGGTTCCTGAATGTAGTGAAGCAGGACATGTGGAGGGTTGGTGTGACAGAGGAGGATGCTAGAGATAGGGTGAGATGGAAGCAGATGATCCATGGTGGCAGCCACTAAAGGGAACAGCCGAAAGATTAATAAGAAGTATCAGTAGGACAACTTCAACTTATTCAGAATGCAGCAGCCAGAGTCCTTAAACACAGAAATTTGAACATATTATACCTCAGAACTGAAGTCACTTCATTGGCTCCCAGTTCAACACAGAATTACCTTTAAAATAATTCAGTTAGTTCATAAAGTTCTGTGGTTTGGCTCTCCAGTACATCTCTGACTTAGTGTCTGTAACCCAATCAGATCTCTCAGGTCATCAGGTGCAGATTTTTAAACTGTTCCCAGAATTAGATCTCAGTGTGCTGAAGGTGCTTCCAGTTACTGTGGTCCTGGTCTTTGGAACAAGCTTCCCACTGACCTGAGGTCAGTTACAACCGTGTCTACATCCAAAAACAGACTCAAAGCCTTTTTATTCTCACAAACTTACAATTACTAACCCAGTGAATGTTTGTGTGTTAACTTGTTTTTTTTTTTTTTTGTGAAGTTTTGTTGTTTTTATTGTCTTAAGATAATAAAACATAGGTTTTTATGTTTTTATCTTTTATGGTATGCACATTGAACTTATGTGCAATGAAAGTGCTAAATAAATAAAAATGGACCCATAGCAGAAAGACATTATAATCTTAAATTGAGCATCTTTTATTATTCTTTACACCACAAGTAAAAAGCTATGTTACAAGTTGCTTGCTGATTAAATCAGACTACCTATGCAGCACAAATCATTTTTTCAATCATTTTTGTTCTTCATCTGACATTTTAGGAACGTGTGGTTCAGACGGGAGTGGGACATGCGCTTCCAGAGTTTTTATAAACACGTACCACTAGGTGTCACTGTGGAGACAAACAGCAGTGAACCAATCGTGTTCGTTGTGTGGCTGACGGCGCACCAGCTAGCCAATAGGCATGGAGCTGCGCAGCTTGTGGTTTCCTCCCTTGAAATTTGAATTCTTCAATGAGGACAACCCAAACAGTAGAGTTTGATAAAGGAGCATCGCGCCCAAAGTAAGTGCAACCTTATTCAATCTTTACTACTTAATTATTCATTTCAGCGTCGAGTTAAGGTTAGCGCAAGTGTCAACGAATACAGCATCTTCCGTAATTTTAGCACCTTTTTGAATAATTTACGATTTAAATAAAAAATATCGGCGACGTGTTTGCTGTCGTATTTGCTGAAACTATATTCTACAGAAAGCTAATGTTAAACAGAAACTGTAAGCTATACTGTGGTAATATCCCACTGTTAATTAACTTGGTTTCAAATGCGTGTTTAAAAGCTGTATTCGGTAATTTAACTGGGTATCATTATCTGTGTTGAGATAGCTTCCAGCTAGCTAATCTTTAACGTTAAACTAAAGCCTTCTCTTTCTGTATTAAAGCCAGGCAGGCCAGATAATCACTTAGGCAGTAAATTTTCTTTCCATCGTTATAACTATTAATAGTTATTTGTAGTTATAAAATATAGCTTTAACTATACTTAGTTGTGTTTAATGATCCGTAATTAAACTGTCAGTGTCGGAGGAAGGCAGCGTTGAAGGGACTTTAGCCTCATACGAACCCAGTCTGTTCACACTAGGTAAAAACATGTTTTATTATACTGTCTGCATAATAAAGCATGGTGTGAATTTCTGTGCTAGAGCCAATGTTTAAATTTATAGTTTTGCTGTTGTCGAAACTGATGTTTTCCTTTGTGTTTATTACTGTTATTAATACCAAAGAAACAAATAATTATTAGAAAACATATGTAGCCACCTTTGGCTAGATGTGACACAACAGATCATTAGTCACTGCCAATCAGTAAGGTTGGTATGAGTCCTTGATTCGCTAAAACTACTTTGTTTAAATTAGGCTTAATTATCAGCTGTTCTCCAGCTGATTACTGTTATTTAAATGGATCTATGTTTTAGTCCGATTAAACCATGAGCTGGGCGGTGGAGGAGTGGAAGGATGGCCTTCCAGCGAAAGCCCTGCAGAAGATCCAGGAGTTGGAAGTCCAGCTGGACAAACTGAAGAAGGAGAAGACACAGAAGCAGTTTCAGCTGGACTCCTTAGAAGCTGCACTCCAAAAACAGAAGCAAAAGGTCAGCATTTATTAGAATTGACTGCATGTGTTTTTGTGCAAAAAAAATTAACTATATTGACACATATATCCCTGAAAAGATACCCAGTCAAAATATTTGAAATAAGTTTGTGTGGCTGTTTTTCCAGGTGGACAGTGAACGTACAGAGATATCTGCTTTGAAGAGAGAAAACCAGTCTTTAGTAGAGTCATGTGACTCTCTGGAGAAAGCTCGGCAAAAGGTTGCACATGAACTCGGAGTCAAAGAACAGCAGGTCAGTTTCTGATGAGAGAAAGAACCATTTGATTACTGCAGTGTAAACCTGTACAGATTTATATGTATTTAGCATTAACACACAAAGGTGTTAGTTAATAGCCAATTCTCATCACACATGTGCTTGAAACGCATTAAACAGATAAAGAAAACTTGTGTTTTTATAGAACTGAATTGTCTTCCTAAACCTAGGTGAGCTACCAGGAAGGTCAGCTTAACTCCTGCAGAAAAACCATTGAACGACTTGAACAGGAGCTCAAGAAGTAAGTTCAGTTAAGTCTCCATCTTTGCTGTTGTTTGAATGAAATTAGGGTGGGTGAATTTGTAAAAATGACTCACATAATTCAGTGATTTGTCAAGCCCTCGATGACAGGATTTCAAATCTGCTCAGGTACAAAAATGAACTGGATCGTTCCCAACCTGCTGGCTCTTCCTCACTGTCATCATCCTCTTCTGAGCTGCAGACCTATGCCACTCCACAGAAGAGTTTTCAGACACCAGCACCCATCCCAGCCTACAGACAGCAGGGTATTTAAATTTGCAGTGACTTTGCAGTTCATTGTATTCTAATTAATTAATTATTTTATTTATTTTTAAGCAATAAAAATTAGATTTACCCTGAACACTCCCTCCCTTTTATCCTTTCTCACTTATTTCATTTCTGTATTCATGTGTCTGGGTATTGCTGTTATTTCTAGTCTGTCTCTGTAAGCATGTATAGAATTAGTTTTTGCATGCAAACTTCATTCTTGTCTGCTGCCTCTGCTAATGTGTTTTCTAAATGACTCTGAATAAGTTTACAATGGATTGTGAACTGTGTCTGGCTTTCATAGACAATAGACTGGAGGAGCTACAGGAGAAATACAGCCAAGAGGTAGAAGAAAAGAAAAGACTGGAGACTGAACTCAGAGTCTTGCAGGTCAAAGTAAGTGCTATATTTATATTTAATTTTATTATATGGACCGTCAAAAGACGAGACATTATGTGATCACGCAAGGCAGGAAGGCGGCTTATGGTGATGGATTATGACAAAGCAAGGTTGGGATTGTATTATGGGGTCACTGTGGTCAAGGTCATATGGTTACATCTTGGTTTTTGTTTTCATGCCCACTTCATTTCTAAGAAATGATTTGAAAAATTTTGATGAAACCTTGCTTGATTATTCTCCATATGACATTATGCAGAGATCAACTCTTGGAGGTCAAGGTTAAAAGCCAAAGTTACATCATTATTAAATCTTTGTTGTTTTATGTGACAACAAACAGGGTTAATAAGGTGTATTTTGCCCCACCAGGCGGTGCTTTTTTTAAAAATTATTATGGGGATTTATTTCTTCTCTAGCTGTTGAATCAGTCTTCAGTCGGTGTAAGCCACAAGGATATTGCTGCCCGTCAAGCTGGATCTTCAATTTTTCCGTGGCAACAGCAGGATTCAGCCCACCGCCGCCAGTCTCAGGACATTATGGAAACGCCTCTAAAGAGGCGAGGAACATCCCTGTGGGACGCCCATGAGGAGACGCCAATCAAACCCAGCCAGCGGATGAGCTCTTCCAGAGCACCACCGAGTCCCAGTGGATCCTCCCAGCAGATGGAGCAGCTAAAGACTCTCAACCAAGGTAGATTGTTACAATGTAGTTTGTAATTAGTATGTTGGGTAGTGTTCAGTGTTTCATTAGTGAAATATTATGTAAGCCTTTGTTTTACACATTTTTCTGTTCCTTTATCAGAGCTGCGTGGCCGTGTATCAGAACTAGAGAGGAACCTGGCCAATCAGGAGAAGGAAATTCGTAACCAAACATCCAAACTGCAGGAACTTCAGACTCAACTGAACCAGGCTCGCAAAGACCTCAGCGAACGGGACAGAGACCTGGTGAAGACGAGGCATGAGCTGAGTCAGGCCGCAGACCGACACCAGCAGGCTGAGTCCAAGGTAGGACACATTATTTTATTCTGCTTAAAAGTGAAGGACACAAATAAACGGCTAGCAGAGATGTCCAATGTTGTGGGTTGTTTTTAGTGTTCATCAGTTGAGCAGAAACTGAAACAAGTCACAGAGGAGATGAGTTGTCAGAGGCACAATGCTGAAATCTGCAGACGGGCCCTGGAGCAGAAACTCAAGGACCAAGAGAGAGACAGTCAGAAGGTGCAGCAATGGAAAATATTTAAAAAAAAAAAAAAAATTAAGATTTGTAATAACACTGCAGTTTTGTTTTATGAACTGGATTTGTACCCGTTATATTTTGTGTAGGAACTTGCCCAGCTGCAGAGTTCCCATCATGCTTTGGATCAGCAGCTGAACCAGACCAGAACCAAGCTGACCCAAGAGGTCCAACAGGCCAAAAAAGACTACAATGTACTGCACGCTGACATGGAGAAGGTAGATTTGTAACCTCACTGCAATTGCCTGCCCTTCCTATATCTACTCTAAATTCACAGACTGCAGACATGCACTTTAAAAACGGCAACCACTGAGAAGCCACTGAAGCCTTGATGTGTGCTGACAGGCACCAGTTTAAAATGTAATGAAATGTTTGGAATATTTAACATGACCTCTTTCACTATTTTAATAGATTTTACTGTCAAGAGTTTAAGTTATGATGAGATTTGATAAAAGCTTAAAGAATTTGTTCTTGGTTATTTTGTAGGGAAGAAACCTAATCACCATCTTTATACAAGCATGAGCAATGTAAAATTAGTACTCCCTGACTTTGGGAATGTCATGCATTTGTCAAATTTGTCTTTTTAACTGAGGATTCAAAAGGTGGAACTTTAGATTTAATTCAGCAATAAAAGATGTGAACGGAACTAAGCTAGTGATTTATGCTTTTACAGAGAGCCAAAAGCCACAACCTTAAAGGAAAAGGGTACACTGGATTTAATGTATCTTAATTGCCTAGACCTAAATTTGTATCACACCTACTCTTTTCTAGATGTGCTCCCAGAAGAAGCAGATGGATAAAGAGACGGAGGAGCAGAAACAAAAGCTGCTGAGATCAGAGCAAAGCCTTCAGGCCTGCCAGACTAAAGAGCAGGACCTCCGCAAGAAAGTGGAGGTGAGTTGAAAATCTGTAAGCTGTGATGGTGAATTGACAACCCAATAGTGTGCTCGCTGATTTGCTTTTAGTGCATCTGTGAACATTGCAGCCCATTAATTCGTGTCATCTCTTCATCCCTCCAGGAGCTGCAGAAAGAGAAGAACAGCGTGACTGTCCAGTTGGACCAGAGCAGCAGGCGCCTGTCTCAGCTGGAAGAAGAGAAGAAGAGCTCAGACCAGAGCCTCAAACGTACCCAGGGACTACTAGATGATCTCAAAGGTAGTCAAGCCAAGCCAACTTTATTTATAATGAACTTTAAAAACAGCAACCACTGACCAAAATGCTGAACATAAGAATGAAATTACATAAATAAAAATACAAGGTAAGTTTCTTTCAGGGATGGCAGAGTTGCAAGTTAGTTTTGAGAATTAATCTGAGGTTATCTTAACATTAAACTGATTTTTTTTTTTGTATCTTTAGCAAAAACAGAAGGGCAGGCAGAGGAGCTGAAGAAACTTCAGTCTAAACTGGAGCAGCAAACTCAGGCTTCAACACGTGAGCTGGAAAACTTAAAGAAAACGCTCTGTGATGCAGAGACCAGAAATGACAGGTAATCATAATTTTTACTCTTACAAAAAAGAAAAAAATTGTGGAGTAAGGAGATTAAATCATCTGTTATTTAATTTGTTTTCCAGTCATTGTAAATATTTTACTTTCACTGTAGATCTCAGAATGAACTTCAAAAACAGAAACAAGAGACGGAGAGGCTGAGCAACAGGTTGATGGTGCAAGAGAAGGAGAGCCAAGAGTTGAAATCCAATCTCACTGCGAGCCAGAATGAATGTAAGGAACTAAAACGAGAACATCAAGCTCTGCTGGACTGGAAGGAGGAGAAGGAGACCTTAATTAATGAAACTGAAGAGGTGCAAAAGGAGCTCACAGATAAAATTACCAACTTGGAGAGCAGTCTTGGCTCATTGAACGAGGCTAATGATGAACTTAAGGTAAGGCGCAGTGGTTTCTATACTCTTATTTATACTGAAAAGGAGAAAATTTGACTACTTAATGTCAGAATCTCAAAATATATTATGATTACGTATTATACTGATCATTAGTAGCTCTGATTACCCTTTAGTTTGGTCATCCCGAGGGCTGCGCTAAAACATATTTAGGTTTAAATATTTTTACTATTATTATTCACAGTTTCAACTTTCAACAGCATGTTGGCATCGTCAAGAACAACTGCAGTACAAAATCCAAGCAGGATCAGTAGTCTATGAGTAGATTACCCCTCACCCTGAATACATTTTCTTTCATTATTGCAGAATAAGCTCGCATGGGCAGAGGGAGAAAACGCCAGCCTGTCTGCTCACATTGATTCCTTGAAGGGAGAACTCCTCAACAAGTGCACAGAGCTGGAGGAGAAGGAGCATCAGTACAAGGAGCTTCAGTCTCAGTTCTCTGAGGCTGGACAGAAACACACTAAAGACCTGGAGAATGTAGGAGTGCAGGTGGCTCAGCTTGAAGCACAGGTGACTTATAGTATTTTTTGGTTTAATAGTCTTCAAAATATCTATGTAAATTTCATTAGCAACCATAATTAGAAGAATTCATGGTTGAACATCCACCATCCACTAAGGAAAGGTCATTCTTAGGTTCCATGTTTATAAAAACAAGCATGGCGTGCCTCTCTACTCTTTTGTAATTCTCTGATGTGCTGTGAATTGTGAGTTGCACTACGTTCAGTTTTTGGGCTTAGTAACAACACAGCTAACCCATAAAGTTTTTTTCTTATTGTATTAGCTTTAAAGCAGTACAATCGATTTAGTAATTAAATTCATAGTCAGCACTTGTTGAACCCTCTCGCTTTCCTAATGCTCTTTTCCTTTTTTAATCCGACTAGGTCAAAGATCTGGAGTTACGCTTGCAAAAGGAAATCACTCGAGCAGAGCTTGCTGAGAGGATGAACACAGAGCTGCAAGATGAGCACAAAGCAGCCTGCGATCTGGTCCGCTCCAAAGAGCAGCTGGTAGAACTGGGCCAGGCTGAGATCAGCCAGCTGAGGGAAAGCCTTGCACAGACCACTGCGCAGCAGGAGGAGCACAGTGCCAGGTGGGAGTTGTTCATGCAATAACGTTGTTTTCAACTGAACATGGTAGCCCTTTCTACCACAAACCCCTGTTTCTATGGTGCTTATAATTTATTTTTTTTGTGCCATAAGTGTGAAACTGAGCCTTAAAGGTGCCGGTTCAACCCTGTTAGCTGTGTGTTTACAGGACAGTGAGTACAGTCACAAAAAGGTAGTTTGGAATGACACGTTATGACCTGTTCTAGTTTTTGTATAAGGAGAATGGAAACATGGTGAGAAAGACAGCAATATGTATAGAATATATGTATGTTTCTCTAGATATATTAACTTTCCAACACTCTTATAGAAACTAGTTGCATTAAGACATGAAAACACAACAAATAAATGTTGATTATATCAGCGTATATCAGACATGATGCTGATTCACTCTCTTATTGTCCAGTAATTGCTGATAATATCAGCTGACTTTGGTTTGAATATGTATTCTCTGTCTTTCATTTGTAATTTCATCTAGGTTGGCAGAGGAGAAGGCAGCCTTACTGAAGCAGTGTGAAGAAAGTGTTTCAGCAAAGGCTGAGGAGACTGAGCACATCAAACTGCAGATGGAGGAGACCCAGCAGGAGCTGCTGTTTACCAAAAACCAGGTCTGTTTAACTTAAACTGCAAATAAAGGGAAAAGCATCATACTTTCTCTTTTTAATCTCAACAACAAAACCTGTATTTAGTGTAACGATGTCACTGCTTTTTTAGTCACTGTTTGATTTCCTCTTCTTCTTAGATCAGTTCCTTGGAGCAGTTTCTGAAGGTGCAGGAGCAATTAGGAGCAGAGCTGCAGAAACAAATTAAAACAATGACAGAACAGGAAGAGGAACTCAGACAGATGTACGAGAAAAAATCAGAAGAGCTCAAACTATTAGACATGGAGCTCAGCACTCAGCGGAGCCAAACAGAAGAGAAGGAGAAGCAGCTCAGAGAGGCTGAAGTTCAGAGGTCATCTGTGGAGAACCAAAAAGCCGAGCTGGAAAATGCAGTTCAAGATATAAAGAAAGAAGCAGAGGTAAAATATTGTTTGGTTAGTTAAGGATATTTTATCATGTTTATCTATAATAGCTTTGAGATTATAAATGAAATCATATTTACTTTATTTACCTGCTTATTTTTTTGAATGGTGTTTCTTACAAATAAGCTAAAATCTGTTTTATTAAGGTAATCCAGCATGGTCAGACTGAGAAGATCAACAGCCTCCTGGAGCAGATTTCATCCTTAGAAGAAAAGGTTGACATGAACAAAGATGCAGCAGAGAAGCTTCCAGTCTTGAAGAATGAACTGGATGTGGTCGCTCAGTCCAACACTGACCTTAAAAAGTCTCTAGAAGCTCTTGAGAAGAATCACTCCTCCACTTTAGAAATTAAGTCTAATCTGGAAAACACTCTGGCCGAGAAAAGTAACCTGATCTCTGCTTTGGAGGGAGAGTTAAAAGATGTCACAGAGAGGATGAGGAAAGAGTCAGAGAGTCACGCTTTGGAGACTGAAAATTTCCTCCAAAAAGAGAAGAGCCTCGAAGGGCAGCTGGAAGCCACTAAGAAATCAGTTAGTGCTGCCAAAGCAGAGTCAGGTTTACGTCGGGAGGAGATCAGGACCATGAAGGCGACTCTGTCTGCTGCGTCACATGGCTTGGTAGAGAGAGACAACACGATAAAGAGTCTGAAGGAAAAGCTGAATAAAGCAGAGGCAGAGCAGGCCAAATCCTCAGAACTCCTGAAGGAGAAGGTGGTCGCCATGAACAAAATCAAGGTTGGTTGCTAATATATTCCTGCTTATGTTCTTGTTTATTACATATCTACAATATCCTTAGACACAAAGTGATTGCAGTACTGTATTATATTGGTGTTGCTTTACCTAGCATAGTGTAGCAAGTCTTCTACTTACAAATCCTGAGTAATTAATTATCCCTCTCCATACAATTAAGGTGCAGCTAGAGATGCTCCAGATGGACTTGGAAGACAACGAGACAGCCATGACCTCTTTTGATACTCAGGTGGAGGAACTAAAAGCAACTATAGAGTCACTGGAGGCCATGCTTTCTCAGAACCAGACCCAGCTGTCTGAAATGGAGGCCATGCTGGATGAAAGCAAAGCTCAGGTTGGATAATTGTTCTTCCAAAAAGCGCTACACTCACAGGACAATGTTTGCTGCTTTGCTGCCTTTGTCATCAGCATACTGTCATTAATCAGTGGATCCATTTTCAGGTCTCTATTTTGGAAACCCGCCTAGATGAGGTCCAGTCCCAGAACTCTCTCTTGGAGTCAAAGTATGACACAGCTAAGGAGGAGTTATTTGAGAGGACCACTGAAATAACTCGTCTGGAAGAGGAAGCTGCCAGACGAAGCCAACTGGAAGAGAGTGTTACTACGTTAGAGTCTAAACTCAGTCAGATGGCACGAGAAAATGAAAAGCTGGAGGCAGCACTCAGGCAGATAATTCAGGACAAAGACAGCAATCTGAGCCAGCTACTCCAAGAGAAAAACAACCTCGAGACTTCTCTGAAACAGTTAATGGACGGCAAAGAGCAGGTCGAAACTGAAATAGTTCAAGTAAATGCAGAAAAGAAACAGCTGGAAGTCAGTGTAGACACAATGTCTGAGGAGAACAAACAGCTGCATTCTCGTATTAAACAGTTAACTGAAGAAAAGGAGGAAACTGAAGCCAAGATTAATGAAACGACTGCTGGAAAACATGAGGCTGAATCTGCCCTTAGTCAGCTCACTGAAGCGAAATCCCAGCTAGATGTTACCCTGAAAAAGACAAATGAGGAAAACGTTCAACTTGCAGATAAACTACGTACATCAACTTCTGAGAAAAGTGAACTAGTTACTAAGTTGAATCAAGTAGTAGAGGAAAAGGCTCAGCTGGAATTTAAGTATAATCAGCTCTCTGAAGAAAACATCAAACTACAGTCTAGTGTGAACCAAGGAACCGAAGAGAAGCTGCAGTTACAAGAACTTATAAAGGGGCATGAAGATGAGGTTGCTTCTCTTAAAGAGGAGATTGAGTGTATCCAGCACTCCCTCCTGACCTCAGAACAGGAGTGCCAGAGACTAAAGGAGCAGCTTGAGCTGATGCAGCGGAGGACTGAGGAGCAGAACAAAGAGTGGTACGTCTATATGACTGCCCCTGCTCTGTAGTTTATATTAGCTTTTTTTTAAAAAACTCTGTTGTACTATATATAACGGCCAAAATTATAATGGTTTTATGTTGTATCACAGGAGCGAGAGGTTTGCAGGAGAACAGGCTGAATTGCACCAGAAGCTGGCAGTCTTACAGAAGGAGCTGACTGTGTTCAAGCAGCAGTATGAATCACTGCTGGAACAAGTGGGCCAGCACAACAGCCTCATTCAGCAGCTGTCAGAATCTAAGACCCCAGCAGACAGAAACAGCCACATGCAGGAGGCAGAAACTGAGGGTGAGTCAAAGTTTGTTTTTCATAAAACACTGTTTTCAATTTTCCTTGAGTACATTTATTTCTATTTATTTATTTGGTTTACCCAGCTGAAGCAACGGGGGAGATTCAGGTAGAACCGGCACTTGAGTCAAGCCTCTGCACCTGTTCTGACTCCCTTCCAGTAAAGGAACAGCTTATGGTGTCTGAACCGACCGAATTTCCTCAGGAGTCTGGCGCTTTCAGGTGGAGTGGGTTTTATACTGCCTTCTGTTTGACTGTGTTTTTATGCAACGAAAAATTAAGCTAATCTCACTCTGTTGCGATAGTGAGACGAAGCCGGTCTTTAAGGTGGACACCACTGAGCAGGAGATGATCCAGGAACAGTCAGAGGAGGCCAGGAAGGCATGTGTGGAAGATGTAGAGCAAACAAGAACTAATGATGAGCAACTACTTCCTGAACAGGTTAAAAAAATGATTACAGTGAATTTTCCTTCAGTCGTGATGATGCCACATTTATCTTTGGCTGGAGATTTTTTTCATTTGTCATTAATATAATTTAGGAACTTGTTAATATTTATATATGACAAAGAATTTGCTGGGAAAAGTGTTTTGTTTAATGAGAAAATGCTAAAGACTTTAAGTTCATGTTGTCTGATGGTTAAGAAAATATTAATTACTTTGGGAAAAGATGGTGTTTTCATCTTTTTTTTTTTCTTTCTTTTTTTTGGGAACAGGTTTCTGAAGAACGTTGTGGTTCCAGAGATGTTCCTGTAATCTGTGACCTGCTTCCATTACCTTCCTCTTTGGGTGAGAAAAGAGACATGAAATCCTGTGGTGAGTAAATCAAATTGGGTCTAAAATTGCCTGATTTTCTCTGGCTTATTTATTTGTTTACATATTTGTTTACATTGAGAAGATACTTCAAACTTACAGTTTCATCTCTTCTTACATTTTTCTTGCTTTTAATGCATTTTACTTCAAATGTTTATTCAGCTCAGACTGAATATAGTTGGTATTCCGTATTCAAACACATCTGTCTATCAACAGAGTCATCTCCAGTAAAAGATGAACTCAACCGTTACAAGGAAATGATCAGAAAACAAGAAAATGAACTTGAGACTCTGCGCTCAGAGTTCGACCTGCTGAGCTCTGACCTGGAACTGAGAAGGGAGCTGACCTCTGAACTGGAAGTCCAAGTTCAAAGCTTGGAGAAGAAAGTTCACGCTGCAGAGGAAGAGGCCCGCAGTGCAGCCTGCCAGCTGAAAATTGCTTTGGATTCAAAGAAGAGCCTTTCTGATGAGGTAGGATGAAGAAATAGTAAAATGTCAAATAATGGAATGAGTTTTTTTTGTGTCGTTTATGTCAATACTGTGTGCGCATATTTAGCTGACCCACCTGTCAGAGGACAAGGAAACTTTAACTCTGCAGCTACAAACAGCTAAATGCCAGCTGACTGATGTTATGGAGATGGTGGAAGGACTTGAGATGGCCAAAGGTATCTATTTCCCTCCGATTGTATTTGAGAAATCAATCTCACTGCAACATTATTTTTTCAGATTTTCAGTCTTTTTTTGGGAACATGTTAGATGCTTTGTAAATGTAGTCCTGAGATTTCCATTTAAGGCCACACCTTGGATTATTTTCTTTTGCTTGGTTATGTAGGTGGATGGGACGATAAGTTTCTTCAGCAAGAGAGCGAGCTTAAGAGGGTTCGCTCTGAGAAGGCTAATCTGGAACAGCACATCCTGGGAATGGAGTCTGAGCTGGAGACTATGCAGGCTGAGAGGGCCAGACTGAAGGATGAGCTGGAGACCCAGAGGAGGACTTTTTCAGGCATGGCACAACAGATAGAAACACTCATGACTGAGGTGAGTAAAGCCTGTGAGCTAAAACAACACAATACTGCGTATTTAAAGGCCAAATTTACGTGAATTTACTGAGTCCCAGAATAACAATAATAAAGCAGGACTTACTCTTAAATCCCCTTCAGTTTTCCCTTGTGCAAAAACTTAGACCAAAGCAGGGAGCTGCTGATTATGTTCTGTTTTAAGCTTCCATATCACTCTGCAGAATACCCAAAGGTACTCATATATCTTATTATATCTGCAGACAACTCAGCTGAGGTCTGAATTGGTGTCGTGCTCTGAAGAGCGAGATGAGTTGAGCCAGTCCCTGAGCCACTGGAGGGAGAAAGTTCACAGTCTGGAGAAAAATAACTGCGATACAAGAAACCTAATTTCCATCCTGGAGGACGACATCAGAGCAGGAAGGAAGGAGTACGAAGCCCTGCAAAGCAGCACAGAGAAACTGAAGACAGAGAGGCAACAGGTACACACATGGCAAATTCAACAGCCAACCAAAGCATAAAGGCTTTTATATGGATGCAGCTTACAGTGATGAGTCCTTTAGGTTTACTACAGCCAGCTGACTCAGAACAAAGCATTGATCACCAAGAACTCTCCTTTAGTTTAGTTTGATGAAACCTATGATGATTAAATTACTTGGGCTTCTGGGGGTTTTTCCTCCTAAAACTTCATCTGCTTTCTTTCACATGAAGCTGGTGGAGCAGGTTAAAGAGCTAGAGCAGGCAATTTCTCAACACTGTGGAGAAAGAGAGGAGCTGATCGGCCATCTTCACCAGATCAAAGAAGACCACAACTCCTCCAGTCAAAACACCGAGTCCATGGCTGGCAAGATAAAGGTGAGGAAGAAATTTGTTGCAAAGTATGTTAAAGTTAGGTGTCTGCAGAGCACCTGTTTTCACAGCGATTGCATTGCTCTTTATCTCAGGATTGTTCGCGACAGTAACTTTGTTACACATTTTTTTTGTGTGTGTGTTCTGTCTGCTCAAAATAAAACTAATGACATAAATTAAGGGAAATAAATTAAGGGCATGGTTCATTTATAAGATTCAAGGAGACAAAAATGTTTTGTCCTAACTCCTCTCCTCCTTGTTTCCCCCGATACCCACCCCCAGGCTTTAGAGGGAGAAGTGCTTCGTCTTTCGCAGTCTTTAGAGTCCTCTCTACTGGAGAAAGGAGAGATTGCTTCTCGCCTTAATTCCACACAAGAGGAGGTCCAGCAGATGAGAACTGGTATCGAAAAACTCCAAGTCCGCATTGAGTCGGATGAGAGGAAGAAAAAGAAGATGGGAGAGCTTCTCAAAGGTGACTCTTAACACTTTTGCTCCTGATGGAAGCAAAAGTGGAAATTATATAACATATTGAGTTTTGTTAGGTTTTGGTGTCTAAAGCATGTATCTGTGCAGCCGCCCAGAGAAAGTCTGACTCACTGCAAGATCGCATTGATTCCCTGGAGCGAGAGAAGGAAGATGTAGAGCAAAGTTTCGAAGAAGCAGTGCTACAGGTATTCAGCGTAACAAACAGTCAAAAAAAAATAACAATTATATCTTCGTTTTGATGACTTGCAGCCAATTCTGCTCTCCCACAGGCGGAAACAGCTAAAGCTGAGCTGGAGGAGGAAAGGAGAAAGGTAACCTTGTATTAACCTGTGTAATATCTTTTCTCCTCTGTCTGACATTTTTATCATCCAATGGTAAAATGTGACTGCAATCCAAACAGACTGTTAATCCTTCTCCTGCCTTTTGTCTTTCTTTCTCTCGTGTATTTTTTTTTCTTCCCACCCTGATGTCTTCTATGTGGGAACGCTCAGGTGGAGGAAGAGAAGAAAGAACTTAGTGCGAAAATATCAGAGCTCTCTGCCACGCTGGAAAACTTGAGATCTGAGAAAGAACACATGGAGAGACAGCTGGAAATAAAAAACAGAGAAATTGAGGAACTGAAGGCAGCTAAGGAGGAGCTGGAGAGAGGACTGGAGAAGGCAGAGATGAATAGAAAGGAGGAAGAGGAAAGACAGAAATGCAGGTTAGAAGAACTAGAGAAAGGAATGAAAGAGGAAGCAGAAAGACAGATTAGACAGTTGGATGACCTCCAAGCACAGCTGGAAGCTTCTCGGCAAAGAGAAATTTCACTTGAACAAAAGAGCACAGAAAAAGAAGGGGAGAAAGAGAGGATGCAGGCTCTGTTGGTGGAGTTGGAGAAGGAGAAACAGCATCTGCTGAGTTCACTACAGGAGTCACAGACAGAAGGAGAGAGGCTCCATTCTCAGGGAGAGGAGTGGGAGAAGGAAAGAAACAACCTGAGGACCCAAATTGAAGCTCTGGAAGAAGAAATGAAGGAGCTTAAAACACTCATAAAAGCTACTGAGGATGAGAGAACCACTTTGGAAAAAGAGAAGGAGAAGGATAGAGATCAGAAGCAGGTCTTGGAAAAATCCATCTCCTCTCTTATGGCAGAGAAGGAACAGATGGCGGGAGAAAATGGACGGCTTTTAGAGGAAAAAGAGGAACTTCACACGGCCCTGTTATCATTGGAACAAGAGCGAGATAACCTGCGCTCCTCTCTGGTATCTGTAGAAGAAGAAAAGGAGAGATTAGATGAAGAGAGAAGTGTGTTAGCCAGTGAAAAAGAAAAGCTTCAATCAAGTATCTCCTTGTTAGAAAAGGAGAAGCACGACTTGCAGCAAAAGCTCTCTTTATTAAATCAAGAGAAGGAGAGAAGGGAGGAAGAAAAACAGAAGTTAGAGGCTGAAAAACAGGAACTGCAGTCTTCTATGTCTTTGATTGAAGAAGAGAAAAATAACCTGTCTTCAGCTCTGTGTTCACTGAAACAAGAGAAGCAACGAGCAGAAGAGGAGAAAGAGAAACTCGAGCTTCTTCAGACAACTGCGGCCTCTATGCAGCAGGAGCTGGGAACACACAAACTGTCCTCCTCGCAACTCAGTGAACAGGTAAATGGAGACGCCAGATCTATTTAGGTCACACTGACATGGAAGAAAAAAGGGCCAGTAGTACTACTCACTTTGTGTCCCCTGTTTGGAGGCTGAAACACTCTAAAATACAGCTCTCTGTCCAGACAGCTTTCTAATCACTCAGCAGATGTAATTTTAAGATGTGAAATATTCAGAATTATATATTAAAAAAAGATGAGCAGAAAATGAGGAACTTTTGGAACTGACATCTTTTGGATAACCCTTTGCAAACATATCGTTTGAGAATTATTTTATCCACTCCCTCCTTCCTTTCATCCCTCCCTCCCATCCAGGTGTCCGAGTTAACATCACGTGCAGCTCGTCTGACTAAAGAGAGAGACTCTGCCCTGAGCAAGATGAGCCTTTGGATGAAGACCTGCAAGCAGCTGCAGCAAGAGAAGGAAATGATGTTAAACAGCTCAGGTGTGTATACATATTACAGATTTACTTCTGTGTTTTCTGTCATGTGTTCAGCCTTTTGTAAACAGATCAAAGATAAAATCCTCCTTGCATTGATCAAACCCCTAATATCATATCATCTCGTTTCAAGTTTTAGCAAAGAAAATAATCTCTTCATGCCTTTCAGATGTCTTAAATTTAACTTTGTGTGGACACACGGATATGCAGATTAGTTGGTTCCTTAAGTTCATAACCTATGAAACCCTGGCTGCTGGTGTTGGTATGCTGTAGTTCAAAGCTGTAAAAGATCAGCTGTTACACTGACAGCTTATTTTCCTCACAAAGTCTTCCAGCTCATATAGACACGGTAACAAGTTTTAAAACTCAGATGTTACTTTCTTTACTAATGCTTTTCATGAAGTGCAGTTAAATGATTTATTATTTATTTTTAAATATGAACCACATTTATGTTTCAGGAGAAGGGAAGAGCAGTGAGGAGGTGCAGACTGAGGTGACCCAGCTGAGGAAGGAGGCAGAGAAGCTAAAGAAAGAAGTGGAAGACCTGAAGACGACCCTGGAGAAGAAGACGGCAGAGGTTAAGGAGAGACTGATGGAGTCTCAAGAAAAACACCAAGAGGTGAACAACCTTACGGCTGCGCTCAGTGGAAAGACGAAGGAACTGGAGGAGACGAAGAGTGAGTTGGATGAAGTGAACAAGCTTCTGGAGGAGAAAAGCAAAGAGGCCGATGAGAGCATGGAGAAATACTGCAGCCTGATGGTTGAAGTCCACAAACTGGAAGAGACCAACGACGCACTCAAAACAAGGCTGGAGCAGATTAGCCAACGTGCTAATGACAGCCACCCCAGCAGCACCGAAGGCCGCCGGCGGTCAGGACGGAAGTCTTCTGCCAGACGTCAGGAAGAAAAAATGGATGACAACACTGAAAACACGGCTCCTCCGACTACTCAGGGGTCTCCTCTGGGCTCAGGGAAGCGAGGTCACCGTGAAATCAGCAATAAAGACAGCGCCCAGGAGGCCCTGCACAACCTGACAAAGAGGATCAAAGCCAGCGCCATGACTACACCCAAATCAAGGCCTGAACAGGAAGATGAAGAGTTCAGACCAGAGGGACTTCCTGAGCTGGTACAGAGAGGTTAGTGCTGGAAGGTCTGCTCTGCTTTATCACAGAGATTTACAGCTTTATCCTTACCTTTCAATACTCTCCCATCAGTTTAGGGGGGACACGTGTGTGTGTGTGTGTGTGTGTGTGTGTGTGTGTGTGTGTGTGTGTGTGTGTGTGTGTGTGTGTGTGTGTG
>JAVDPK010001570.1:220649-233402 GCA_034780415.1 Cichlasoma orientale | reverse complement strand
TGTGTGTGTGTGTGTGTGTGTGTGTGTGTGTGTGTGTGTGTGTGTGTGTGTGTGTGTGTGTGTGTGTGTGTTAATGTGCAGAATTAACAGTAAGCACAAAAGCAGCAAAAAATGTAATTTGTTGACTTCCTGTATACATTTATTCTCTGTGCAGTGAAATGAAATCATTATTTGTCCCTTAGGTTTTGCTGATATTCCTCTGGGGGAGATGAGTCCTTTCATCATCAGGAGAACCACAGCGAGGCGCTGCAGCCCTCGGCTGGCCGCCAAACAAACTGCACCTGATGGCAAGGTAACGCAGCCATTTCCCACACACAAAGCTCTTCTTTTTACCTACATTTTGATACCCTTTTGATCTGCAAGCCACGATTCCTCAAAATTATTTTCTAATGTAATAATAAAAAAATGGGATGTGAAGCACTCACTCATTTTTTATGTAATTACCTTGCAGCATAAATCCCACTTTCTGCTTTGCTGTGTTTCTCACTTATTCTCTCTCATCTGTTATCCCCCCCCCCCCCCCCACAGGATTTGGGGTCCATACCTCTACAGAGTCCCTCTGCAGAAACAGACACTGCACGGAAGACGCCAGAACAAACACAGCAAGGAGACAACTGTCACGTTCAGTAGACTCACACACACAGCCGTCCACTTAGAAATCAAGCATGCACGTCACAAAATGTTAACATCCATGTTTATAAAGATACACAGATCGTTTAAAAACACATTCATTTTAAAATAATAATCCTAAAATGCACTAATTTTCTTTTTTGGGCTGCAGGGTTGTGAGTCACATTTTCTGGTAATGTCCCCCCCCCCCCCCTCACCACTTCCCAACTTCATAACATTAAACTGCTTCCTAGCTGTTCTGTTCTGTCACGACTGGTCACTACAGTAAACAAAACAGACTTTAATACATATTCAAGCACTGGTGTGTTCATTCCTGTCACTTCTTCATCACTTTTTACCTTCATAACAGGAACTTACTCATTTTCTTTTGTACTGTTCTTTTGTCTGTGGATTAATATCGTTTTGTCCCTTTTTCTCATTCTAAATAATATATCTACGTCTGTCTGTTAGTCCTGTAACGTACCTGAGTGCCAATGGCAGCTAAGATTTTGTAGATTTTTTTTATTCCAAAGTCAGAACAAATATAAAAACATGTTTTTGACTTTTTGTCTTTTCTTGGTTAATAATATTTTTTATTTTTCTTTCTTTTTTCTTTTTCTTTTAGACATGGGTCAATGTTAATGCCCAGTGTAAATAGTAATGCATTATGGCTTTTTTTAATAAACCCTTTTTACTGCTGAACTCGTGTGGTCTCATGTGTCTTGTCTTTGCAACATTTATTTGATAAGTTAAAGGTAACATGATCAGAGTACACACAGTACACTGTGCTAACACAGGGTGGAGAAGCTGAACCTGAGAGCATGTAGGTCTCACAGGTTCAGGTTCTCCACCTGAACTAAAGCCAGGACTGGAACTACAAAAGAGTAGGCTCAGTTAAAACTGAGAAGCATTATTCAGCTGTATGGACCCTTTTAATGATGCACAGCTTGAGCTCAGATGCAAATTTCAAAGCACACCTGATTAAAATTGAATCATGAAGAATACAAGCAAATTTTACAGGAGACGCCTACTGTGACTCTTTGGCTTTTGTGGTGTCTGTTGCGTTGAGGTGACTGCTGGCTTGTATCAGCCACAAATGCAGCTTACACGGTAGGACTGGATTATGACTAGTCGCACTTTCTGTGGTCTAAAGTTGCAGTACAGTATAAAGATGGGTGAAAACTGGGGGAGTGCTTTAAACATGCATTCTTTTTAATGGCCACCAGGGCACCCCCTGGTACTTGTGATTGCAAGAAGACTTTCGGTTCTGTAGAACTGTACGTGGGAACGGCTTTCTGACCTCACCTCTGTAAACGCTTTCTTTATAAGTTGATGGGCTCAGTCACTCATTTTGGGTCAAAAAATGAAATCTGTTCTGTGAATTTTGGTCATTCTCTGTTTCAGAAAGGAACATGTCTTCACTCCTCAAAAGCTGTACAGCACTCCATCTTTTTCTTCCTCCCTGCGCACCACCTGAAATCAGCTGACTGTAGTTCAGGTACACAGGAAGAAAAGCATGTTTGAGTCTTTTCTTTCTTTCTTTCCACCCATTGTGCAGATAACTGAAGAACCTTTATAAAGCACATAAATGTAACTGTAATGCGAATACTAGTATTACTAGTAATCACATTACAGCAGGGAGACAGTCAGATTCATAGAAGTTTGTGGCAAATTACCCCCAGCTCTCTTCATCAATGAGCTTCATAGATATTTTCCTGATTAGGTTATGGTCTCAGTTCTGAATTTGAAGCCTTATTGGATACAACATGTACATTATTTTCCCCATTAGTCAAAAAGGAGGATAAAGCAGGGAAGGCTTTAGGCTGGGCCCTGTGACTTCCTTGGTTTGTGGTGCTCAAAGACAGATCTACCACTCAACATTATGTCCAATTTTTAGAACACTATAATTCTCAGTCTCTCGCTTCACTGTTTAAAAAAAAAAGAAAAGAAAGAAAAGCATATTTTTGGGTGGTGTGTTTTTTGCAAGTATTTGTACACAGTAGGGAGACACAGGAGAGAAATTACATGCATTAGTGGTCCTGTTGGTTGGGAGTCACAATTTGGACTCAGAGGGCATTTCAGCTTATGTAAGCAGGTCTGTCTTCAATTAAAAATCATTAGGACTCAATTTTCAACTGATTTTCATGTGATCTGGTGTGACTGGACTTGTGCTAAGCCAGTTTTTTTGGGGGGAAAAAAACCTCTGGGAACACTCCTGCCTCTAATAATAGCAGTATAATGGTTAGATTATACTGCTGAGAGAATACTCAAGGATATTCTGTGAACAATTCCTCAACCAAGCTTTGACCACTTTGGACATGTGATTGGGATCATTGTCTTGCTTGAAGGCAAAGTGATTAATTCAGTTTGAACAGTGGTGTCACATTCTTCTTAAAAATGGCCTCAACAGGACGGACTAGTCTCCATGTTGACTGTGGTGACTGTTGCTCTTTCTTCTCTTCCTACCCCAGGCATCCCACTGAACAACTGCACTTTAGTCATCTCAGTGCACCAAACAGACTCACAACTGTCAAATATGTTTTTACTTACATATTTATGTGATTTGCAGCTTTTGTGGTCTTTGGTCAGTAATGGCATATTTATACATTGAGGATCTGTGATAATATACGTGTGCTGAAGTATCTGTGGTGATGCTTTATTTCCTGACTTTATCAGTCCTACATCTTTCAGTGGTTGTTGGTGAAACTTACTTTAGTCAGTACAGTAATTCTTTTTTCTTTTTGGGGGGAGGTTTGAATCAATACTATTGATTTTCCCTTTAGACATTAGATTTTGAGGTATTGATGTGTGCTGACCTTTTGACCTCTTGTTACTCTAAGACCTTGTAAAGACATATTAAGGAAGGACACGAGGTATTCGTCAGTTCTCCTTGGAGTGCAGTGGAGGGAAGTCTGAGCATGCCCAGACATCGTTTCATGCCACCAGCAGTGACAAGGACACCAGCAAAAAGCAGAACTTGAGAAAAATCAGTCAGGAGGGATGAGGAGAGAGCAATGATCTGAAGCCACCATGTGCACAACTATTCCCTTTTTGAGAGTTGTCTCGTTGTTGCCTCTCCAGTGCACCTGTTGTCACGTTCACTTGCACAAAGCAGGTGAAATGGATTCACAATGGTTTTTGCTTCCTAATTGGACAGATTGATATCCCCCAAGTTTAACTGGCTTTGTATTATATTGTGATTGAATTTTCCTGTAATTTCTTTTTTTTAAGCATGTATTTGTTCCCATGGGAAACCAAAGGGCAAGCCAAGAGGTCAAGACACACGTGTATTTAGATCAGTGTGTCAGATATATCATTTCTTTTTATTCTATTGTCATCGAACATCACTTTTGGGAGCTCATTTGCAACATCTCCAACTAGCATGTCGTCACTCTTTTAAAAAAGTTTTCTTTTTTGCCTAAATCATCATATTTTCAATGTTTAGTTCAGTTTTTTGTCTTTTCTGAAAAACCTGGGGGAAAAAAAGACATTATTTTAAGAGGGTGATGATATTGAGGTGACATTAACTTGTCAGCAATTTTGGATATGTGACAATATATTATCAAGTGAATAAGGCCCAAGTCACACAGGCTTAGAGGCTGATAAGTGACCCCAATTTTTCCCTAGCAACCCAACCGTCTCTCCACCTGTGCACTCCCCAAGTGGTTGGTCAAAGCCGCCTCGTGGTTGCTTTGCTCACTTTTTGATGCATATTGCTGTGATCGTAGTTCGCATGGAAGCGACGGACTGTGAAAAGTTCGACATAAGCCGGAAACGGGGACCATTTGCCTACAAAGTAAAATTTGGCTGCGTTGCACTTTCTCAAGATTCTGGTGCAGCACCTTCTTTGCAGCAAATTTCACCTAACGACTGCCAACAACCTCCAGGAGCCCCTCCCAACCAGATGGGGAATACACATTTTTTCTAGTAACCGGTGAGTGTATCACATTCAATGTGGTGGAAAAATCTCGAGCAATGTGCACAATATCATGGCTTCCCTCCAACCAGTTGCCAGTAGTTCAAATCAAACTCTCAGAAAGGATGTTTGGTCTCCAAGTCCTTTGCTGGCATGCTTGAAACCATGTTAGTGTCAGCCAGTGTTCTCTGACAGATGATGCATGAGGACAGGTCACTACTGACATCAATAAGTTTTCTTTTTACTCTTTTCTTTATTTGGGTTGTTACCTTTGTGATTAGCTGTAACCTTTTTCCCTTCATTGTTAGTCAGGGCCTTTGATGAGTCACTCAGACTTCCCACCATTCACCATGTCCAAATCAACCTGGGGTTCCTTTGATGGCAGTTTTAAAAGGGTGTACAGAGTACTAATTCAGTAAATGACTTTGTTCATAGCTCCTTGTGCAGTTGTATATTATAGTAATAACATATGTGTGTATGGAAAATTCCAGAGCGCACCTGGACTTGCCTCATGGCATTTGGGAACTCCTTCCTTCACCTGGTCAGTTCATTCACTCCTGCGTCAAGTCTGCCTGGCAGCGGGCGAGGGGACAGTAGGGCATGCTGGGTTATGGGAACTGAGAGCAGATGACACAGTCACACATCTCAGAGCGGATACAGTCCTGCTCTGATGCCTCTGGCTGGAGCTGTTAGCGGAAGCTGCAGTGCCAGAACCAACTCTGGCCCAGGACATGGGAAGTGAGTGGATGGGTCCGCTGAGCTATGTTATCACTGGCACTCGGACTGTAGAGTGTGTGTTTGTTTATGCATGTGTGTGTGTGTCTGTCTTTAAAACTGACAGACTGACTGACTGTCGATCCCCCTGCTGTATGCATGATTTGTCCCATTCTTTACCCGGCAACACTGTGTAAGCAGCAGCTCCCGGGGCAGAGGAGAGTCACTGGCAGGAAGTGTTGCCTGGTGTGTATGAACAGGACAGAGAAAAAAAGTTTAACAGTTAGTAGATGATTTCATATCATTTAAGACTAAATTTTGTGTTGAAATATAACCCAGTGAAGCTAAATTGGTAAAGCAAGTTTACTTACAAGTTATGAGAAATAAATCTTAACGCTTCATAAATTTACCAGTATGCTACAGATCAGTTGCTATTCATCGGTGAGCTTGCGTCACGTTGTTAAAGCAAAAACTTTTAGCTGCTCAGGTTTTTCATAAGAATGGTTTGCACCCAGCAGTACAATATATTAATATATAGCGTTTATTAAAGTGATTTTTGTTAGTAACTGTTAAAGGGGCGGAGAGAAACAAAAAATAAGGCCAATTTGAGCATCAAATCTGTGCGTTAATAGTCTCATAATTATCACCAGTAACGCCACCGATGATGCTACACAACAACGAAACACCCAGTATTTATATCACAGCTGACCTTCTTTCATAATACAATAATCCTATCCTCTTTCTTCTCGTTTGCATGTTGGACATGAAAAGGTAGTCTTTAAATGTATTACTTGCATAAAGTTTGAGTAACATAAAAAGAGGTTTAAAAAAATGTCAAGCCTGGTGGCTGTAATTGTTCCTTTTGGTTGTTGCTGGAAAGAAGTCCCCTCCTAGCGGGGTAAGAATAAAACAATACTCAGGAATAAAATTTACAGATATTCTTCCGTGTAAATGTGTGTCCACATTTTCTGCCAAAGTTGTTGAGGACTGATCAGTTTGATAATTTTTGTGAATTTCTTTTTTGCATCTGTGTCTCTGACACATTTGTCTGACTCTCGCATTATGTGTCCAGAGTAATACTGGAGACAGGACCTAAACACAGGATGCCAAGGCTACTACAAAACTAGAGTCCAAAAGTGCACAAAGAACACTGTGAGAACACACAGACTGTAAACAGACAATATAAAAAAGCAAGAGCTTTTACTACAGACATGACTACATAGAGAACAGGTGGGAACAATCAAGGTGAAGCAGACATTCATCCATCCTTCCATCCATTTTCTTCCTCTTATCCAGTTCAGGGTTGTGGATGGGGTTAGGGAGGTTGGGGGGCAAGAGGCAGAGTATACCCTGGACAGGTTACCAATCCAGGCAGAGAGACGGGTAAAGAGAACACAAATGGAAGCAATCAGGAAATCACAGGGGCGACACAGACTGGAAGTTAAATCACAGGAAGCAACAAAACAAAACAGGACGTGGAAATAACGGAGAAAATAAAGAAACAACCACACGGACAAAACAGAGGGGGGCAAAAGGCACGGCCAAACATGGATGTAAAACCATGAGAAATATGTGATATGCTAATTAGCCTTGTGCTCATGTTGTTCATGTTAGTTAGCCACCTGAAGCTCTAATGCCTGGTTAAAGCATAAAAAGCATGAAATATTCAGATCAAGAATGATGACTTTTTGTTTTCCTGATGGTCCAGTCAGTGATGTGGTAAAAATAATGTTCTCCCCCCCCACACCATTTTTAGAAATGAATACGGCATGTAAAAAGGTGGCTAGCTTCTATAACATTTAAGACCCGCTGTGACAGTCTCAATTTAGCCTTATCTGAAGATTAAGGTGCTTTTGTTTTGTTTTGTTTTGGTTTTTTGCAAAGAGTGAGAAGTGTGGACTTTGTTCTCCACCACTTCCTTTTAAATGGATTTAAAGAGAGATCTCTGAAGCTGCTAAGGACAGGAGGAATGAATTTGAGCAAAGAATAACTTTTCAATCTACAAACAGGAATTAAGAGGTTAAGTACCAGCCAGGTGCTGCTAATCAAATGCACCTGATTAAAAGATCATTATCAGAAGCAGATGTTTTGGTAGTTTGATGGCAGGAAAGACTTCAATAAACATTAATGACATTAAAGACGGTCATTTATCTTCCCAGGAGTGGACGTCCCAGCGAATTCTGCCTAAGGTCAGACTGTGCAATGTTCAAAGGAAAGCTACTTTGGGCTGCTTCCTTGTCTCAAGGGGACACCTCATCAGGTAGCTCCATATATTTGATTTGGCAGAGTTTTACAGTGAATGCCCTTCCTGACACAACCCCAAAGGGGAAGTGTGTCTCCGCTTGGAATCAGACAATGAACCTTGGCTTGCCAAATAAATGTGTTAACCACTACACTATTGCAGGCACAAGAAACTAGTGCTCAGAGAAACTTAAAAAAAAAACAAAAAAACAAGCCTACATCTCAGACTCTACAGGCCTCCATGAGCGTATTAAATATTAAAGTTCATGACAGAACAATTGTTGGCTTGTTTGGAAGAATTGCCAGGAGAAAGCTTCTCTTGTTTAAAAAGAACATGGAAGCTTCACTTAAGTTTGGTTTAGGCTTGTATCTGAATAAACCACAAGACTTCTGGAACAATGTCATTTAGACAGAGAGAGACCAAAGTGGAGATGTTTGGCTTTAGGTCATCGAGCTTACGTCTTAAGCTTGGCTGACACTGGACAACGATCTCAAGCACACCATCAAATCTACAACACAAAGGCTGAAAAAGAAAAAATCAAGGTGGTACAATGGCCCAGTTCAAATCCAGACTGCATCACAGCTGAAATACTGTAGGAGGACCTTAAGAGAGCTGTGCATAAACATGCTTGTTGTAAATAAGAGTGGGCCAAAATGTCTCCATAATAATGTGAGGGGCTGATGAAGCCATACAGAAAACGACCTTGGTCTTTACTGCCAAAGGTGGTTCTACAAGCTTCTGAATCATGGGCTGTACTTGGTTTTTCACACACAGATGATTATTTTTTTAATGTCCTGATTTCCATTCATCCAGCCATCCAGTCATTTATTCAGGAAATCATACATGCAATCATACATAAACTCCACAGCCTCAATTAAACCAACTTTACGTTCAAAGTCGGAATTCTTCACAAAACATGTTATAAAACAGATTTTCACAGGCTTATGTGAAAATTTCATCTATAAAATTGGAACCATTCTGGTTTAAATATCCCAAATGAAATGTAGCAAGCCAAAACTACAATCTTTAATGCCCTTAAAATCAGGATGCTTCTCGTCTGTGTACATGTGATGCCCGCTTAAAAGCGCTTCAGTAACTGGCATTGGTAGAGGGTTAAATGAAGCACATGTCCTGTTGAAGTGGTGGGAACAGAAGCTTCTGGTTCAGTTTGTGCTGTCTGTCTGCTGAGAGGGCTGATTTGCCAACCTGAGTCTTCTAAAGGCAGGAAATTAAAAGAGGAAAGTGGAGAAAGAAACTGAAATTCAGCTGATAAATGGCTTGACTGAAAATGTCTTACACATTTATGCATACAGAAAAGCTGCACATGTTGGCTTTCACTGAGGTGTCTCTCTGCACTCACTCCCTCCTCTTGGATGAAGATAATATGTTCACCTAGACACAGACTGTGTGAGCTATTTTTAACAGCCACCATCACAGCACCTTTCTAAGCAAAGAATTGCCTCTGCATGTGCAGAGCCAAAAATGGAAACCATTAGGACAGAATTAACATAAAAGCCGGTGGAAACTCTGGTTCATGTGACTTCTGTAGCTCAAATGTTTTGAAGCACCTTCGGGGAAATGACTTTAGCAGAAAAAAAAAATAGGCGGGACCTCAGATTTGGTCATAAATGCTAAGCAGAGGTATGTTTTGTATTTATGGAACAGTGGATCCAGGGGTGAGGGTGTTGACTGCTGAGACATATGTCCTGACTAATGCAGATTATTCATTCAACTTACTCTGACCAATAGCATAAGTGACCTATGAAGCCCTTTTTGAATAAGATGTCGACTGTGTTATCGTTCCCACTGTTTAACCTCCCAAAAGCCCATGTTGAAGGCCAGAGAAAGTGTGAGGCACTCTGCAGAGCATCAGCTTTAAACTGTGAGTGGAGAAAAAGCAAAACTTGAATCAATTCAAGGCTTAATGTACATTACAGCCTGCAGCTGTTTTGAATTCTGATTTATTTCTATCTGATGATGAGCAAACAACTACTGCAGGGGTGTCAAACTCAGTTTCACTAGAGCCACACTGGGAAATGAAGCCAGACATATGTAGTTTAATGACGTGCTATAATCTAATCCAAAAATAAAAATATCCCGAATAATGTTGTATATTCCATATATGATGATGTGTGCACAGGGCAACTACAATTAGGTCAAAATATATTCATAACCAAATCCAAATTGTTCAATAAGTATAATAAAATTCAACCACAAATGTAAACATTAGATATTAATTTATGTGGCAGATGATCCCATTTATATATCTTTTATAGCACTGATATTTTACTTGTCTTTAAATAACCTGAATTGTCTCATCATACGTGATCATGGTAGCATGTTTTTTTGGCCATCGTTTTGAGCTGATGAATTGAACGTAATGGGTCCCAAACCTGTTCTCTAAGTCCAAATCAGGTGAGTAATTAAGCAGATGCCACCATCTGCCAAAGGAGAATTGGTCCAGCATTAACAATTTTTTATATCTTTAAGTTAAATATGAATTAACACCTCCATCTTGTCAGCGTAGCTTAGCAACAAGTGCTGAATTAGGTGAAAACAGCTGGCCTGGTTCTTTTCTTTAAAGCTCACTGATATTATATTTTACAAGCTAAAATCAGAGTTAAAGGGACATTTTATGTTTGTGGAGCATCTCTAATCTTGTCTGGAACTGGCTGGTATCTGCAGGATGTGTCTGGGTTAGAAGATGGGCTTTTACAGTGAAGAAAATCTCATGAAATGAGCTAATGTGCTGTAGGCTGACTGTGGTGTTGATTCAGGTTTGGTCTTCCTGCTTTCATAACTTCACCTCACGCATCATAAGACCTGCTGCCACCGGCCAGTCATACTCATCAGGCCAGCCCATGTTTAAACACTCATAATAACTCAGTGGTTCAGCAGCTGCGAGTTGTAAAAGCTGACAAACTACAATGACTAACATCCAGCTCTTGCTGAATATGTAAATTTTCACAAAGCCTCAGTTTACTTTGTTTATACAACTTCAGCTGTTTAACCACCTACTCACAGCTGTAGTGAAGCAGAGACGTCTCGGTGCACTGTGGAGTTACAGCTATAACAAACTCAGTGGCGCCAGATATGGTCAGGGTCAACAGAGCCGAACCAGACAGGGAAATTAAACGCTGCCTTTCAGACTGGTGAAAATGACACGGTAAATTTCAGGAAATTACATAATCAGTCAAAGGATGTATCATAAAATATAATTTATTTATTTTTTGCTTTTTTTTTTTTACATTTTGGCAAATGTTGGTATTATTTCCAGTATTTATGTGCCTAGTAATCCCTCCTCTAAGCAGACGTGGTTCATCATTTCAGTGGAATATACACATAGACCCAGAAGTATTTGTACAATGGCACGTTTGTTTATTATTTTATCTTTGTATACCACCACAGTGGATTTTAAAACAAACAAAGTGCAGACTTTCACGGGTTTTTTTTAATTGCATTAACTGTTTAGCAATTACAGCCATTATTGTGCATAGTTCTGCAGAGGCTCAAATGTAATTGGGCAAGCTAATATAATTTTAAATTTAAGGAATGTTTTTAATACTTAGATGAAAATTCTTTTCAGTCAGCATCTGGCTGAAACTGAGCAGAGAGTATAGCCCTGTGCACTTTGTAATTCATCCTGCTGCCATCAGGAGTCACATCATCAACAAATACTAGTGGCACTGGCAGCCATACATGCTCATACCGCCTCCACTGTGTCTGTGTCTAATCAGGCCTTCTTTTTCTTCTTGTAATCAGCATTTTACACCTTGTTGACTTTGACAGCGATACATCTACCTCCCTGAGATTATTGAATGCGGTGAAGTTGTTTTTTGTAACTAGAGAAATAATTTTGTCATCATGCACATTAGTTTTCTTCTGTGGTCCGTCAGGTCTTTTGGTGTTGCTGTGCTGGGCAGTGTATTGGTTCTTTTTAAGAATAAACTATTTGGTCACTCCTAAAGTCTCTCTTATAGTTTTTCAGCCTAATCATGGCTGCCTTCACTTATATCTGCATAGGGATAGGCTCCAGCCCCCCAGTGACCCTGAACTGGATAAGCAGAAGAAAATTGATGGATCGTTGGAGTAGGATCCACGCCCCCCCGACTCTGAATTGGATAAGCGGTTAAGAAGATGGATGGATGGATGAATAATGTCCTTTAACAACTACTGTAAAGGAGATGTAAAACGTTTGTGTTTCATTTCCTGTTTTATGCAGTTTTCTGCATAAAAATGACTGCTCTTCTTTTTGTGGATAAACAGAATCAGCTACAAAATCCAAGCATCCTGAATTAGACAGCAGACAGAGGAATTGTTGAAAGTCTGTATATTTTTACTTCATACATTGTACAAAAACTCGTTGTTATACTTGAGATTAGCCCTACAGACATTTTATTATTATAACTTCGTGTTCTTCCAGACTCGTCAGTGTAGAATCATTTCACCAGAGCTTAGAAAAATACAATCGCCATAAAAAAGATTAACATATCTAGCAGAGAATGAAACATGTGAAGGTTAGTTTCATTTCAGCACAGCTAAAAAAGACAAAGCAAATAGAGAAGGCAACATCAGATCACTGTGGTTTCCATTCAGTGTTAGTAACTAACCGCACAGACTCTAAGTTAGTAGAGAAATAAAAAACACTTCTAGAGAAAAGTCAAAACCTTTCCTTAAACTGTTCCACAGGGATGCCCAGTGGGTGTATGACCAAAGTCCTTATATAATGTCTCTGGTATAAAAGACAGTCCATATTACCTTTCATTAATACAAGCCTCTTAGGACTGCTAAACGATCACATAATTGGTAATTTACTTACTGGAGCTAATTCTCTAATATATTCTGGTATTACACTTTTATCCAATAGTCACAGTTTATCAATAGCACAGCAGAAACTACAGACTGCAATGCAAACTCATTTATAGTCTTCTTTTATGTCATTACAATTATTAGATTCAAACTCATCTCAGTTAATTGTTCAATCTCATTTGAATCTTGTATGTTACAAGAATCTGAGAATTAAATTCTCTCGCTTGGATTGTTTGTGAGAGAAAAGTTTGTGTGTTAAACCGTGCAGTTGTCACTAATGCCACTTAACAGCAACAGTCAACCCCTTCTGACTGGATGGATAAGTTTGCTCTGAAAGCTGTAGCATGGTGTTACGTTCAAAGGCAGCTGTATAAAAGTGCATTTTCAATGGCAGGTGTACACACATGGAAGAAATGTGTGTGTGTGTGTGTGTGTGTGTGTGTGTGTGTGTGTGTGTGTGTGT
>JAVDPK010001570.1:209182-220549 GCA_034780415.1 Cichlasoma orientale | reverse complement strand
GTGTGTGTGTGTGTGTGTGTGTGTGTGTGTGTGTGTGTGTGTGTGTGTGTGTGTGTGTGTGTGTGTGTGTAAATGGAATCTATTCTTGTACCATAACAATGAATCTTTCATGAGCTATCACCGTGCACATTCACATCTGTGAATCGCAAACACCAAAACCTTCATCTTCGTCCTCAACAAGGCAAATTAACTTCCAATACATCTCTACGCGTAAACACAAATGGTTCGATATTTCATGCCTAAAATAAAATTTCCGCTCTCCTATCGCGCCCACAGTAAATTATATATTTTTTTCAAATTGCAGACACAGTGTACACACAGCACATAAATAAAGATGATTAACACTGTTTTGCAATCCAAGAGCTGTCTGCAAGAAAGGCGTTGGCACATGCAGTATAAGAAAGGCATTCGCTGTGAATTACGTCAGCTTTGGATTGTTGCCACAGTAAAGTGAGAGTAAAGGATCATCATCAGATGATAATGATTTTTTTCTCGAGGCAGTGAATTCAAGATGAATGAATGCGTTTGCATTCCAAATGCTGAGTGACAGCGAGCCCAATTGAAATGAAAGACAGTATTTGGGGGAATTTTGTCACATACAGTTAGGTCCATACGTATGTGGACAATGACACAATTTTTGTAACTTTGCTTTGATACACCACCACAGTGAATTTTAAATCAGACTGAAAACAGACTTTCAGCTTTAATTCAAGGGGTTAAAAAGCCCCTTGCATTTTCTCCTATTTTCAGAGGCTCAAAAGTAATGGGACAATTACCTGAGAAGTCATTTCATGGCCAGGTGAGGCCTTTTCTCTCATTGTTTTATTGCAACTAAAGCAAATAAAACATCTGGATCTGATTAGTAGTGTTTCTTGCATTTGTTCATTGGAACTCTCAATACTGAAGTTCCAAGAGATGTTGATGTAAGTGAAGGAGGCCATCGTTAGGGTTAAAGACCCAAATAAACCTCTCAGAGAGACAGCAAAAACTACAAGTGGCCAAACCAACAGTCCGGTAAAATGTTTAAAAGAAGGCATGCGCTGGCCATCTCAGCAACACCAAAAGGCCTGAAAAACCACAGAAGACAACTAAAGTGCATGATGACAACATCACAACATCTAACCAAGGAGACAGAATTTTTAACGTCTACAATTAAGAGATGCTTTCAAGGTGTAAATCACTGATTGCAAGAACAGGAACACCAGATTAGACTTTGCCAGAAAACATCTAAAAGAGCCGGCACAGTTCTGAAAAAAACAAAACAAAAATCTTTGGACAGATGAAACCGAGATTAACTTGTACCAGAAATGGCTCATGATCTGAAGCATATCATATTATCTGTCAACCATGGTGGAGGCAATGTAATAGCATGGACATATATGACTGCCAGTGAAACTGGATCACTAGTGTTTATGGCTGATGCAACTGCTGACAGAAGCAGAGAATTGTGAAGTGTACAGGGCCATACGCTTAGCTGAGCTTCAGCAAAATGCTGCAAAACCGCACATCAGAGTTTCTTAATTCTTCAGTGACCAAGTCACCTGATCGTGGCCCAACAGAGCATGCTTTTCAGTTATTAAATATAAAACCGAATGCAGAAAGACCCACAAACAAGCAGCAACTGAAAGCAGCCCCAGTAAAGGCCAAGCAGAGCATCTCAAGGGTGATGTCCATGAGTTCTACGCTTCTACACTTCAGGCAGTCATTGACTGCAAAGATTTTCATCCAAGTATTAAAAATAATCCTTATATTAAAAATTATTTAAGTTTGTCCAAATACTTCTGAGTCTCTGAAAATGTGGGGACTGTGTATAAAAATGACTGTAATTCCAGAAAAAGTTAACGCACAGTTTTTGTAAATAACCTTGAATTAGAGCTGAAAGCACTTCAATAAGAGTTGGATTTAAAATCCACTGTGGTGGTGTACAGAGGCAAAATTACAAATACATATTTATGTTACAACTTAATGGCCCAACTGCTAAATGTCAGCCGCTACAGTACATCATAACATACAAATATTTTCCACTTCCAAAAACAGACACAAATCAAAGCGACAGCCTAATGGAAGAATATTTCCATATGACTGTGAATAACTGATTCAGCTCTGTACTGCATACTTTCTGCATACTGCAGTTTTCTTCAGATTAAGTTTACCAGATTTAAATGGCTTACTGCTACAGATAAAAGATATGTTACAACACATTACAACTCATTTACCTGGTGCAAAATCTGTAGTCCACTTCACTTTGTGTTGTGCTTGGTCTTGTAGACAAAGTGAAGCGTTTGAGGCACTGCAGTGGTTTGACAAATCTTCATAGAGCCACTTGTTTTAAAAAATACATCTAGAATCACTGCATTATTATTATTATGATGCCCTTTCCTTAAAAGAAATGAAAGGAAATGCCATGCTGCCCTCTATGAAACCACATTATTAACATGAAAACATCATAGAAAGATTAACAGTACAAGTCCAGACCAAACCACAAATAACTGACTATCAATATTTTAAAAATCGCAGTTTAAAATCACGGAAAAAAAAGTAATGGCTTGTTGTTAATGAGTAAACTGAATGGATTAAACTAAAAAATGCAAAATGAAACATTTAACAACATCATGTGGACTCAATAACATGTAACACTGATCAAGTAAAAGTACTGCTTTTTGGTATTACAGTGGCTTTTGATAGTGTAACAAATCCACCGTAATAAACAGTCACAGTTACAGTCACGCCTAACTGAGCTACTCTTTAAACCAGACATAATATCAGCAGCTACAGCTTCAGATTCAGAAATACACTGCACGTACTCTGAAGCGTCATTTTAAGTAACCTTTGTTGCAGCACTCAAACTGCAAAACTGTCACTCTTGGCAACAACAGTCTTTAAAGTAGACAATTACACAAACGATGCTTTGACAGCCGTCTTCTAAACGCAGACGACCCTTACTGCAGTCCACATATATCCGTCTCACCAGGATAACTTTTACAATTCTAATGTCAGTACATTTTAAATATACTTAAATGGTGTTTATTGTTTTAGTTAACAGCAGACTGTGATTGTCGTTGTCATGACAGCAGCGCAGTGACAGACTAATTATGTTTATTACCAGCCAGGGACCTTTGGTGGATGTTATACTCGTGTGTCTCTCGTTAATGCCTGCCTGCCTCGAGACAGGCTGAGCAACAGAAAAAAACAAAAATAAAAAATAGGTTTGGTTAAGTTGTAAAAACAGGCAGCGAGATTTCCTGACTTTTCAGTATGCCATTAATATTTGTGTTCGTCAGAAATGTACCTTCTGTTGTCCCGCTGATCCCAAGTCGTTGTCTATGTTTTGTTTATTTGGAGGTCTAAGTGAGATTTAGTTGACATACACCAAACACTACAATCCTGTATGTTCATGCTCTTTGATTCACTGTTGGGATGAGGATATGCATTCAAGTGTTATCAAACAAGGCTTTGACTCCTCTTATGTCCCTGTAGATGGATGAAGATGTCCCCTGCTGGGGCCACTTCCATTATTACTTGATTTGTGAGTAAAATTTTATCAAGCAACGCCCCAGACCACCAGTTATGATAAACAGAAAGACCTTGGAAGGATCTTGAAAGGTGCTGATGGTCCTTCTTCTATTTGAGGTGCTCAATAATTGAAATCTCGCCTCTCTCTGGGTCCGGTCCATTCATGGCCAAAGTACCATTTGTGGCCGAAGGTGTCGAATAATGCAGTCCAGCCTCCTTCTCATTCCTGTCCCGTTCGTTGTTGAAATTGACAGACACAGTTCGCTTGGGCAGAGTGAGCTCGGAGGCGGGGCTAAATCCCAACTCTGAAGACAGTTTGCGTTTGATTGATGCAGCACGCTGGAACTTGTCATGGATCTCAATGCTGACACGTCGGCGAGTTTCTTTGAACTCTGCAGAGACATTAGCCGTCCACTCTGCAGCATGCGCCCGGATCTCTCCCACCTGCAACGGCACACAGACATAAAGAGTTCAGTAGAAATGCAGTAATCCTACTCATCCATGTATTTAGTGTTATTGATATAAATAGTCCTCATCTTCATGTATGTTTACTACAGAGTCACTGTTTTGATTCTTTGAGAGCCCTTTTAGACTGTAAAGTATAATTTATGGTTCCTTGATAATTAAACTGATCAAGGTTAATGATCCTTTATTAACACCGGCTTTGAAGACTGATGTGTTTAAAAGGGATCAATTATGCTATTCTATATTCATTACATGCAAAGTGACATATATCTGCCCCTTTTTGTTTATTTTGATGATTACAGCTTACAGAATATTTCATTTCGACTTGAGTAAATTACTATGTGGGCGGCTGGGGCTCAGGAGGCAGAGCAGGTCATCTACTAATCAGAAGGTCAGTAAATCTATCCCTGGCTCCACCAGCCTGCTCGCTGAAGTATGCTTGGGCAAGACACTGAGCCCTGAGTTGCCCCCAATGTATCCATCGGAGTGTGAATGTTAGGCTAAAAGCGCTTAGGCACAGAAAAAAACACTTGTATGAATGTCTGTGTCATCGGGTGAAGGAGGCTTGTAGTAAGAAAGTGCTTTGAGTGCTCAAATTCAGTAGAAAAGTGCTGTACAAGTACCAGTCCATTTACTATTCAAACAGCATAAATGCTGTGTGTCTCTTTCTCTAGTTCAGTGCATGCAAACGCAATCATGGAGAAGACTGCAGGCTGATGACAATCATCAACACAAAATCCCCAGAGGGTCATTGTTGAAAGGGCTGGCTGTTCCCAGAGTGTTGTATCAAAGCATCTTAATGTAATACATACTGGAAAGTTGACTAGAAAGGAAAAGGTGCACAAGCAACAGGAATGATCGCAGTAACCGCAGCCTTGAGAGGATTGTCAAGAAAAGTGGATTCAAGAAGTTGGGAGAGCTTCATTAGGAGTGGATTGAGTTGAAGTGGGGATATGGTAAAAAAAAAAAAAAAAAGGAGTGGATTGAGGCTGGTGTGAGTGCATAAAGAGACACTACACACAGAAGGTTTCGGGAAAGGGGCTGCAACGGTCACATTCCTAATATAGTGGTTAGCGCTGTTGCCTCACAGTCTGGGTTCGAATCCACCTTGGCCGGGACTTTCTGTGTGGAGTTTGTATGTTCTCCCCGTGCTTGTGTGGGTTTTCTCTGGGTACTCCGGTTTCCTCCCACAGCCCAAAGACATGCAGTTACTAGGGTTAGGTTAACTGGTGATTCTAAATCGCCCATAGGTGTGACTGTGAGTGTGAACGATCATCTGTCTCTCTGTGTTAGCCCTGTGACAGGCTGGCGACCTGTACAGGGTGTACCCTGCCTCTCACCCTATGGCAGCTGGGATAGGCTCCTGCCACCCTGTACAGAATAAATGGAAGAGAATGAATAGAAGGATTTATTATTCTAGTACTGTGAATCTTAGAGATGATAATACTGAGTTTAAATTGATGTTCATTTTAGTGGTGAATTTTCAGTTTTGTAACATTATTATTGTTGGGATTCTGTCTTCGTGATTCCTGTAACATGTATCATCATCATCTTTAGTGTTAGTTTCTTGTCTCTTACTGGTTATCTTTTGGGTTATTTCCAGTTTTACTTTGATAGTTACTTGTGTCTCCTAGTGCCTTATTTCATACCAACTGTGTATAAATAGTCTTGCCTTACCCTCAGTCTTTGTCTCAGCATCTGCTGTGCTCTGCTTCCCTTTGTGTACTCACTGTGATTGCCTGTGCTCTTTCCACATTTGGACTTTATTGTCAGCTTTTTCAGCCTAAATAAAGGTTTGCTTGGAGACAGCGTTCTGTATTTTGATCCAAACCTCTGCACTCTCCACTTCGACAGTTTTTTATGCTATGTGATACGTAGCATGGCCATCCGTGAGATACAGCCAGTCCAAGAAGTTTGTGGTGCAGTCTTGATGAGTGAAAATCTAGTATCAAGATATCTGTGCCTGTGTCTGTGTGTGCGTGCACTGAAGCCATACAATTTATTGATGCAGCTTACTAACCAAGCTTGCTAGTATTAGCTGCTAAATTAGCACGCCACTCTCATGTCCACATATCTGGCTCCAGAAAAACCAAAATGCTGCAGGCCAATGCTGAGACTTCTAAATGTGGAACTCAGAAGCGAATGGTTCACATCACGGTGGCTACATCAATCTTTTACATGCAGTCTGTGGTCCTGTCATCTTTTCATCTTATCTGCTATCACATTTGGGCAAAAAAAATGAAATCTCTGTAAGACAGTGAATGTCACTACTTCTGATTGTTTCTACGGTGACTTATGATAATAACAGGCCTGCAGTTGTAGGCGAGCGAGTTGGAACATCACAACAGGACTGTGTTATGTCATTATGTCATTGTGCTCTTGACAAAAATGTGAATTTAGTCCCATGAGACTCCAGAGGATGTTTTTGATAATAACTGGCTGAAATGGATGAAAAAGTCTTTATTCGTGTTCACCAGCGAAATCCAGTTAGCACAAAGAAGACAGCTCTGTCATTCAGCAGGAGACCCTCACAGGTTTTTAATAAAGGGCTGAAAATTTACAGAAGTTCCTTTTTTAAAAAAAAGCTGGATTTTTTTTTTCATAATCTGCATTATATTTTGTATTAATGTGAGTCGATATTTAGTTTCATCATCCCTAAATGATCACAATAACATTCGGTGCTTGTGTGTTTTGAGGGCACAGAGTCAACTGGATTAGAAAACAGTCGTATCACTGAAATGAAGAGGGCAAAAGCTGAAGTGGGGATATGGTAATGTAGCTGGAATAACAAATGTCATTGTATAGAAGAAGGCAGCCGGTGACAGGTGCACATAAAGCTAATAAAAGGAACCAAAACAAATTGCAAAAAGTTAGATAAAGCCAATAAATAAAGCAGCAAAGGAAAACCGAGGGTCTCGTACCTCTTCTTTTGTCCTCTTGGAGATGACTTTCAGCCAGTCTCCTATCATGCTGAGGATAGCAGCAAAGTAGGCCAGCCCAACCAGAATCCAGAACCATACAACTGGTTTATAGTAGTCCATGTACTCGATATCTGACCCACCTATACACACACACACAAACACACACACAGAGTAGTGAAATAGATCAGCATGATTCAGAGAATCAGGCCCACAGCATGTCTTAGCATTAAATCACTGGTTGTGTTTTCACCTGCCACAAAGTCCCCAAAACCAATCGTAGTCAAGGTGATGACGACAAAGTACAGGGACTCCAGTGCAGACCAGCCCTCGATGTGTTTAAAGATGGCTGCTGGGAGAGCCACAAACAGTAGGCAGCCAAACAACACAAACAGCAGGGTGGATATGACCCAGATCTTTGTCTGACTGATCTCCCCGTGCTACACAGGAAAGAAAAGGACAAAGGCTACAGCATTAATAGCTGGTTGAGGTGCAGGTTGTTTTAATCTGTGTATACAAGGCCGGCTCAAGTTACTTCTAATTACTGCACTCTAGCTGTAAAATAGTATTTATTCATAACTAGTATTGGACAAAGGTGAGTAAAAACACTCATTAGGATTATTATCTGGTAAGCACTGAAGTCTGCCAAAGTGCAAAAGGACCAAAGTGGAGGAATGACTGATAATAACGAAGCAGACTCTTGAAAACTCTTTCTGAAGTGCAATGCTGAAATAGGCTGATGCTGTAAGCAGTAATGGCATTATTCCATAAATTGGTCTCGTGGGTGTAGCTGAAAAGAAAAGACATTCACTGAGGATAATGCTGCCGTCTCACACAATCTGCATGAAGCAATAAGGCTTTCATAGTCACACAAGCACTTACACAATGAACTTTTGTCTTCTTTCCTTAATCACAATATTCATTACTGAGTCCCTCGGGTGCCCTGAGAGCAGCAGAAGGAGGAAATCATTCCAAAGTACATTTCTGTTTTCAGATTTCTTCTCATTTAAGACTACAAAACAAAATCATTCACATCAGGTACTTAAACTTTGAAGGCATGACTGCTGAGTTACCTTTGTCTCTATTGGGAGAGCGGCAGGCTTTTTGCAACATGTGAGGAGAATATGTCATGATTTTAATTAATAATCATCAAAATGAATTGAGGCATCTGATTAGGATGCCTCCTGGGCACCTCCTGGGTGAGGTGTTCTGGGCGTGTCCTACCGGGAGGAAGCCCCGGGGCAAACTCAGGACACTCTGGAGAGATTATATCTCTGGCTGGGAAATGCCTCAGTGTTTCGAAGGATATGGTGGAGGAGGTGTCTGGGAAAAGGGAGGTCTGAGTTTCTCTGTTTGGCTGCTGCCCCATGACCCAGCCCCAAATAAGCAGAAGAAGATGGATGGATGGATGGATGGATGGATGGATGGATGGATGGATGGATGGATGGATAAACTTGAAACTCACTGCTCTACCACAATAAATACAAAGAGATCTTTTTTCATTTAGATAGTATTAGCATTGAGCATTTTAATGAGCACTGACCCCAAATAAAAGAACAGATTCACTCAGTCTGAGTGCATTTAATCTTATTGTTCCTGCAGATTTATATTATGGTCTTTGTGTTTTGTGTTATTTTGTGGCCTCCTAATTGCAGAGAATATCCAATTTGTGTCTCTTTTTCTCTTGAAATTATTTTTTTGGCAATTTTTTAAAATAGTTTTTTCCTTCTATTTATTATTCCCACCTTTGTGTTATTGCTCTTAACCAAATACTCTATTATATTTACAAACACACTAACACAAAAAAATAATGTCAGAAATGTAAAAAAAACAAACCTTGTTACTGAAAACTTAACTGAGGTTTAACTCCAATTAACTCCATGGATCAAATCATGTTAAAGAAGCAATAAATGAAATAGTATAAAGCTATAGCATTTAAAGGTTCTTTTAATAAAAGCTTAAAAAAATAGAGAAGGGCTTCTCTCTTATAGATCAAACCAAGAAATATAAAGTACCTAATAGGTCAACAAATAAATATTTAGTCAAGTCCTTGTAAATAAATTAATATACACTATATTGCCAAAAGTATTCACTGACCAGTCCAAATCTTTGAATTCAGGTGTTCCAGTCACTTCCATGGCCACAGGTGTATATAATCAAGCACCTAGGCATGCAGACTGCTTCTACAAACGTTTGTGAAAGAATGGGTCGCTCTCAGGAGCTCAGTGAATTCCAGCATGGTACCGTGATAGGATGCCACCTGTGCAACAAGTCCAGTTGTGAAATTTCCTCACTACTAAATATTACACAGTCAACTGTTAGTGGTATTATATAAAGTGGAAGTGACTGGGAACAACAGAAACTCAGCCACAAAGTGGTACGCCACGTAAAATCACAGAGCAAGGTCACCAACTTTCTGCAGAGTCAATTGCTACAGACCTCCAAACTTCACATGGTCTTCAATTAACTTCAATGGGTTTCCATGGCCGAGCAGCTGCATCCAAGCCTTACACGTTGGTTGCAGTGGTGTAAAGCATGCCGCCACTGGACTCTAGAGCAGTGGAGACGTGTTCTCTGGAGTGACAAATCACGCTTCTCTGTCTGGCAAGCCAATGGACGAGTCTGAGTTTGGTGGTTGCCAGGAGAGCGGTACTTGTCTGACTGCATTGTGCCAAGTGTAAAGTTTGGTGGAGAGGGGATTATGGTGTGGAGTTGTTTTTCAGGAGTTGAGCTCAGCCCCTTAGTTCCAGTGAAAGGAACCTTTAATGCTTCAGCATACCCTTCCTGTTCCAACATGAATGTGCACCACTGACTGCACAAAGTTTCATTGTTTGGTGTGGAAGAACGTGACTGGCCTGCACAGAGTCCTGACCTCAACCTGATAGAACACCTTTGGGATGAATTAGAGCGGAGACTGCGAGACAGGACCTCTCGTCCAACATCAGTGTCTGACCTCACAAATGTGCTTCTGGAAGAATGGTCAAAAATTCCCATAAACACTCAACTAAAGCTTGTGGAAAGCCTTCCGAAGCTGTTATAGCTGCAAAGGGTGGGCTGACATCATATTAAACCCTATGGATTAAGAATGAGATGTCACTCACGTTCATGTGCATGTGAAGGCAGACAAGTGAATACTTTTGGCAATATAGTGTAGGTAGTATGAAGTTGTTGTATCAATATTGTGAAGTAACTGATCTTTTGTAAATGTAAAACTGTAAAATTTGCAAGATGAATCCATTTTAGTCGCAATCCATCACTGTATCAAATTACAGACTGTATATTGTAATATCCTCACCTTTTAAAAATAATGGCCTAAGTAATTTTTTTAACAAAAGTTTTATTTTTGCCTAAATCATCTAGTTTTTGATGTTTTGTTCAGTTTTTTTACTTTCCTGAAAAATCTGAAAAAATGGCCATTATTTTAACAAGGTGATGATATGTGCCTTTAATATAAGCTTTGATTTGATCAGATTTTGGAGCAAATATTAAATCAAGTCAGTTGATTTGATGTAAACTGGTTGCTGTTTGCAGTCCATAAAGTTATCCTGTTTGTGTTTGAAAAACTCATCTGTGTCTGTTCATTTCTGACATCTCTGTGTATGTTCTCGGCTAACATGAATCCAGACTCACCACGAACATCTTCTCCACTTTGTCAATGCCCTTGCCGAATATGGTGCCAAGCTGATCTCCTACACCAGCCAAAAGGAAGCCAAACAGAGGTATCCCTAACAAAGCGTAGACAATGCAGAATATTCTCCCGCCTTCAGTGTGGGGAGAGATGTTCCCAAAACCTGCAAAGAGGACACATCACCAGTGATCCAAATCATGGTACTGTATAGTATTTGTGAACTTAATACTTAATTTGCCAGAAAACCAACGCGCTTGAAACATTTTTGGATACAAAGAAAAATATATTAACTGCATTTTAAAATTAAACTTCTGATGCTGCAAGAATAGCTCAAGAAAACAGTTTCAACAACAATGCTGCAACATTTTGAAGAGATGGGGTGTACTGTTCAATAACTTGGCCAGTTTTTAAATAACCAAACTGAGGTGAAAGAGACCAGAGAGGAGGAAGAGAAATACGGTGTCATACAAGTGTTGAGTGTAAGGAGAGTTTGTGGAATCCACACACATGCATGCACAAAGTAAATGTATGGGGATGGTAACTGCGCTAGTTTGATTATATTAAGCTGATGTATAATCAATAACTAAAGAAAGGTCACTGTTATGTAACTGACCATAAGGGCTATATTTAGAGGACTGACTGTGCAAAAGTAAACATAATAAATTAATTTATTTCACACTAATGAGGTTTACACATAGAACAGATAGAGATTAATTCAAAACATAAAATCTGCAATGCAGTTCTTTGGATCCAAACAAAGATGTTCTTTACGTGTGTGTGTGTGTGTGTGTGTGTGTGTGTGTGTGTGTGTGTGTGTGTGTGTGTGTGTGTGTGTGTGTGTGT